>DWGR01004631.1:0-10995 GCA_018247715.1 Heliconius burneyi
CCTACCTACCTATAAATGTATAACATTAATATTATAAGTTCGTTCGTTCCCGCAGGTATTCGTAGTTCGTTCTCTCAATAAATTGAAAACGGTATAATACAGCCAGTGTACGTTGTGATAACCATTACTTTCAGGAGCTTTCTCTTTACGTTTTGACATTTCAATTTATGTTTTTAAATTATTTTTTATTAAAGAAACTTATAAAAAATTTAATATATTCTTGTATATTGCAGTCGTGGCGTAGTAACCCACAATCGCGTTTACATGTGAAACTGTGTGTGTGTGTGCGTAGTATATGAAATATTTAATATCTTCGTTTCTTTATTGTTGAGGCCAAGCACGTCGTTGAGATCCGCCACTCAACACGCAAAGCCTCTAGAGTTTCAGCGGGGAGGGGGGAGCGTGTCTTAACACTAGGTTTTCTCTGCCTCTGCTATATACGGGATGCAAATTTCATATGTATTTGCAAAACATAAAATTTGATTAAAATTAATTTTTACAATCTAATACTAAGTGAACTTCAAGTGAACTATACTCGTAGTTTTGATAAAGGTTTAGAGGTGTTTACACAATGATTACCTTGTGTTAATTATTGATAATGATTTTAATAAAATAAAGCGTTCCAATGTCGGTCGGCGTACGTGTAACGCAAATCAATATCATAGAAGAAGACACTGAAACTAGAGAAGAGCGTTTGGAGGCAAGCAGAAGAAGTATTTCTAGAGCCAGATAAGCCATGACATAACTATGAACTCATAGCATCGACTTCAAGAGTCAGGCAACAAAACATACGTACACAATGTTTGACGTTCAGATATTATGCAACAGTGGATTGTTCTGGTGACAAATCTATCGATTTTGGAACAATGAGCATTATTTGTCAGTATTGCAACGCTTGGAGGTTTTAACTCAAGCCGCAAAGATTATGTTGTGCAAATGGAAAGGTCAAATCACCACCTGAACCACTGAATCCATTACTTTCAGGGCAAGTACCTCCTAAAATAAATTGATAGAATGTTTCATCCAAAACACATAAATGTTGGAAATAAGTATAGGGTTTTCGATTAAGGACATAACAATTTTGAATCTTTATATGAACGCATTCTTAAAATTTTTTAATGAACTGTTAATGTCAAAACGTTAGTTAAAGTTAACATTTTTATTCTAATAAAGTTTACGAAACAGCAACGTTTAGAAACGATAAAAATTACTACCGAAATTCTGAGTTGGTGGTTGCAACTTTAAGAGCTCTTACTCCAATTTTCGGCCGTAGCTCACTTCTGGCTCAATGGCTTTGTTAATAAGCCAAATATGCGTTATTGGTCAGCAACAAACCCACATGTGTTTCTTGAAACACCGTTGCATCCGCAAAAAAATACTGTTTAGTGCGGTTTTCATGCTGGAGGTGTGATTGGGCTGTATTTTTTCGTGGATGAAAACGACCGTCCTGTTACCGTCAATGGAGAGTGCTATCGTGCTATGTTGTAAGATTATTTGTGGCCAGAATTGGACTTGACATCAACGATATGTAGTTTCAACAAGACGGTGCCACTAGCCATACAACAGGCGTAAAAATAAAATTGTTATGTCCTTAATGGAAAACCCGATATATCCTATACGTGGATATATATTCAACGATACATTGGGGCTTATTTACGCAGTTTACCGAAGATATGATGAATGTTTTTACTTGCTTTTGTTATTAGTTATTTATATGATGTTAACCATATGATTAAGTTCGTGGACCAACTTTAGTCGAATTTATACGAATCATCAATATTTACTGGAAAATTATATTCATTACGCTGAATCTTTAATCTACTTCACACCAAATTCGATCACTTTTAGCAAGCCTACATTATTTGTAGAACGAATAAAAAGACAATAGCTGAGAATATATAATGCAACAACGCCTAATCCTGAACTTGAAAAATCTGCAGAGATGAGCTAGCAAGATGTTGCTCGAATTAGGAATCTTAATCGCCCTAATGCAAGATTAAACCATCATGATTAATTAACGTGTATGGCCTGCAAAAGAGTTCACAATATATCCAAGTTTAACAACTTACACTGTCTAATTCACACCCATCATTATTAGGACTACAAATTCCCAGGGGGTACAAATACAGGAACCTGTTTGAGACTCCCTAACTTCATTAATATTCGTTAAATACCTCGGCAATTATGATTCAAAATCAAGTTTTAATTGAAAGTCAGAGTTAGCTAAGAGAAGTTATGTTAGCTTCGGCCGAATCATAATAGTATGTTGAATACTTAGTAATGTGTTTTTTTGCTTCATTTTGAACCCGCATTGCAAGACCGACTCGTACTTAACCAGTTTTTTTTTAATTATTAATTACTTACTTTAATCGGTAATTAATTATTTGTTCTTGTAGATTACTAGGCATAATGTTGTAATATGTATACAAGTCATTTAAAAAAAAAGAAAAAGTGAAAGTCAAGGTGCCGTTTTTACATTTGAAGTACGGAACCCAAAAAAATAAAAGTGAAATTATATATACGGAAATAGTAAAATTAGCTTTATGCCTACCAAAATGCAACTGCATTGTCTACACAAATACAGGCAAATTAAACGTCACGCGCGCCAGTCCCATACGTGACTATGCCGAGACTGAACTGCATTACTAAATGTAACGTGACAGCCAGGAAACTGAGTTATCAAAATAATACTAAAGCATTCAGAACAATACAAGCATTTCTATGGAAACTTCTTTATTTTTATCTATTAATAGGCGCTCGGTTTAACTTATTTATTTTCACCGTTTTATTTATATCGTAATCATTTGATAATCATGTTAAGTTCTCCGTACCTAATAAAGAAAAAACGGAATCTTCATAGGAACACTTTGTTGTCCTTCAGGACTATGGTCCTTTGAAATAGAAATAAATTAATTTTTAACAAAAAGAAAAACCGACTTCTAACAATAAACTAAAAAGTAACAAAATAAATTTACAAAGATTTTATAAGTTTGAAGTCGGTGTCAAGCTAAGGCTACAACGACCTTACTACATTATCCATCGAAATCGGTTGGCGCGACATTGAGTTATTCGCCCATTTGTCGCGCACATAGCGAATGTAAATTTAAGACTTATGTGGATTTTCTCATAGATAACAAAAAACTGAACTGAACTGTACCAAAAAAAAATCTACCTTTCAAATAAGAAAAAATCATCAAAATCGGTTCACCCAGTCAAAATTTATAAGGTAACAAACATTAAAAAAATATATTAAAAAAACCATACAGTCGAATTAATAACCTTCTTACAGAAGTCGATTAAGGAATGAAAAGCCTTTAAGTCAACGCAATCAAAAGTACGAGTTATCAAATTATACGGTAATCAAAACCTATAGAGCCTTACAGTAGTAAAAAGCACGAAGTGAGAACTTACTATGCGAATAAATGACAAAGATCCGGAAAAATCTTTACAATGATTGATAAAATTACAACAAAAACGAAAACTTCACTACAAATAAGTATATTTATAGTTAATTTCAAACGCAAGCTTAAGTTTGCGGGAAGTGCAAGTAAGAGTTTATCTTACTTGTACTTCCCGTTGATCCTGATTTTTATACGAAAGCCTTGGTCTGACGAGTCTGACTCGCACTTAACCTGTTTTTTATAGTTTATTTTATTATTATTTTTTTGTTTTCTTTTTAGCTTCACGCTGTATCCCCCACAGAGCAGGATAGGCAGAGGGAACCTAGTGTTAAGACACTCCATTCCGCACTTTCTGCCGAATTCTGGAGGCATTGCGTGGCAGAACTCAACGCCGCTCTTTTCCTCTACACCAGAGCGGAGAAATGGAAATATAAATGTAAATCAATATTTCACTTCCTCCAGTTGAGATCGAACCCACAACCGTCGCGTTACAGTCACACCCTTGTGCGCAGCGGCACAACGGCCTCTTTTTTATCATAAAATATATTCTGCTTTTTTTTCTGTTTCGCTGTAAGCACCGTATAATATAATTAAATCAAGTTTATACCTGTGGCAGCATAAGCCTCCAGCTTGCTCCAGCAAATTGTGAAACATTATGTTAAAATAGTCTTACTGTACGGTATTCTTGTTTAATACACATTTATGGTAGCGGCAATCTGGTAAATTAATACGTAACACCAAGCCATAAAAACTCATTTATATTGTCATTAACCCAAAATGTTATATATACGAGTAGCTTAAGCGGCATTATTCACTAAACAGTTTTTTTTTCAGAAATTAAGAGTTGTAATGTCAGCTTCACGCTGTATCCCGCACACAGCAGGGTAGGCTAAAGGAACCTAATATTAAGGCACTTCGTTCCTCACTTTCTACCGAATTCTTATGGCATTGCGTGTTGAATTGCAGAACTCAACGCCACGCTTTACCTCGACACCAGAGCGAAGAAATGGAAATATAAATTTAAATAAATATTTCATCTACTCGAGTGGGGATCGAACCCACAACGAGATAATAAAGATAATAAAGTTTGTGTCGTTCTTTCTTATGTTGATTTACTTTAATGTTTATATGCTTAGACTTATTTAAGTAATGTATACAAAATAACAATTAACATTTCTCCTTTTAGTATCATTTGGTCGAGTTCTTTAATAATCCTGAATTAACTTCTTTTTATTTGATTATGAAATATTATTATGACTAAAATAAGCTCGTCTTATATTTAATAAGAAAATCAAAATATAATGTTGCTTAACAGAATTACAGACAAACAAATGGGAATAATTCACCGTTTCAGTCTACAGACTTCGTTAATCAAATCAAGTAATTACTTGTATTAAACAAGCTTAAATTTATAGGGAATTTCATCAATGTAGCTGTAATTATTATTCAATGTTTTAATTTTCTCGCTCTGGTAACGAGGCAAAGCGCAGCGTTAAGTTCCACCACTCAACACGCAATGCCTCCAGGAATCAGCGGAAAGTGGGGGGTGAAAAGGAGTGTCTTAACACTTTAATATAAACAGGATTTATTTAATTTATAGAGAACTACTATTATTAATTACAAAGTACAGTTTGTAGCTTATCTCGTTATGTTTATACCTCTGGAACCAATCTTAAACCTTCACACCATTATTTTTATGATTTCGAAAAGATCTATATAATTAAGCATTTAAAATAACAAAAATAAAGGCATTTTTAAAAAGTTTCATCAAACATATAGTCGGCTGAAAACGAATGTAACATTGGAAAAAAAACATCCACCTCACTGATCACTGAAAGAGAAAAACGTTCACTGGATTGGATGTCGTTTTTTTATGAAGTGATTACAAATCACGAGCTTAGCCATGTTATATTTATTATATATGTATGTATAAAATTACACATTTATTTTCATTAGGCACAAGCGAACCGTCCGTGTATTGCGAATTCTATTTCCTTACGGAGAAATGAATTATTAGAATATATTTACTTCTTCGCTCTAGTACCAAGGCAGAAGCACGGCGTTGAGTTCGGCTACTTAACTCAAGTTTTGGATGACAATGCATTATCGTTGTTTGTCGTCATTATAAGTCCAGCATAGCGGAGCGCCCTAGATGGCGGTCTAAGATTTTTGGCTGTAATTCTAACGTAACTTATTATACAGGTTTATTATGTATTAAGGCAATCCTCCCTGTAAAACCAATGATTGTGGGTTCGATTTCTGCTACTAAGCTATAAGTGCAGCATCGAGTTTCTTGACTGGACACATGATTGACTCAACATGTCTCCAGTTCGGACAGAAAAGGGAGACGGAAAATCCTAAACCTAGTTTCTCTCTACTTACCCTACTATATACTATATATATATATATATATATATATATATATATATATATATATATATATATATATATATATATATATATATATATATATATATATATATAGTATAAATCTAAAATAAAAATGTATAAGTTCAAGTTATTTTTTTTTGTATTTAACTTTTGCATATTATTAAAGGCTGTATCTGAAAATTTGACCTACATGTTGCTTTTCATTTCTAGATTAAGCCATTCACTGTCATTCGCCCGTTACATGTTACGTGCTTCGCGTGTAAATCAGTGATGGGTTTGCACTTGGCATACTTTATAATAAAGAAAAATATTATAACTTCAAATGCTTACATAATGGATTACATTATAATATATAATATAATTTGCTTTTTCGACTACTCCTTCACAAAAAAAAAATAAACCATAACATATGTTAAATACATCATACACTTGATCAAAAATTATTTATATTTCTTTTTAATTCTTGAACGAAACATTTTTTTATTTATTAGTAACGAATTTAAACAATTTAATAAAAAAAATTAAAAGTCATAACATTTGGACACAACATTTAGACTTTGAAATTGTTTTTTTATAGCTTCACGCTGTATCCCGCACATAGCAGGGTAGAAAGATGGAACCTAGTGTTAAGACAATCCGTTCCCCACTTTCTGCTGAAATGTAAAAATGTTTTTTCTTCTTTAAAATGTTTTTTCTAGTCTAAACTACATTTAGACTTTAAAGTTTTATTTTTATTATATGTCAGATAATTAATTATAAATGATTTGTATTAGAGAGCTTTCATTTTATTATTCTTACCATACGTAACCCATGTCAATTCCCGTCGTATTTTTTTTTTTGCGAAGTCAAATTTTATATTCACCGTCTGTTTTATTATTAACATTGACGGTAGAATCGTCGGAGGTTGAATATTTTAATTTTGAAAATGTATTTAATTTTCCTTGTGAAAAACAAAATATTATAGTCTCTGCAGCCTTTTTGTTTTTTTTCAGCTGCTGTACCCCGCTTATAATAGGATAGGCGGAGAAGTCTTATTGTTAATTGGATTTATTTGTCTAATTCATTTTAAATGGAAGTATTTTAACCGGATTAATTACGTATATTTATTTTAATACATTTCTGGAAACCCGACGTTTCAAACACTTTGCAGTCGTCCATGGTCATGGGTGGAAAGTAATTCATTCCCCGTATGGGAATCGAACCCACAACCATCGTGTTTGCAGTCAGACACTGTGCCGCTGCACTAACAATTGTTGATATAAGTATAAATAATCAACCAAATAATCGTAAATCGTAAATATTTTATAATTAACTTAAATATTTTATAAACTACTTAAAAAAGATCAAGCTATCTTACGTTTGCATAATCAAATCGGAAAACTAGCATACTCGTATTACATAAATATATTCATTAGAGGCCAGTCGTGGCTCAGGGACACAAGGTGACTGTAAAATCCGACTGGTTGTAGGTTCCATCCCTACTCGAGGAGATGAATTATTTACTTAAATTTATATTTTCATGTCTTCGCTATGTCATCGAGGCATAGCGCGGCGTTGAATTCTGCCACTCAACACGCAATGCCTCCAGAATACGGCAGAAAATGGGGAACGGAGTGTCTTAATACTAGGTTCCCTCTGCCTACCCTGCTGTGTGCGGGATACAGCGTGAAGCTGATAAATAAAAATATATATATTCATTTGACGTTCCCAAGATCAACACCAAGCTAGACAAACTAACATAAATATCTTTATATGAATACAATATTTTTAAAATAAAAAAATATAATAAAATGAAAACTCTATTAAAACAATTGAAATTTAAAACGTATTCAGTTCTATATTACCGTCAGAAACAATTTTATCTGGATGTCGGAACGTAACAGCATCCTTTGTCTGAACCGATTGAGGAAACACCTACGTACCTATGTATAATATAAAAACATTCTTTCGATTGAAAACAATGTACTTTTACCAGCTTATCGAAAGTACATTAAAAAACAAGTGAATTAAAAAAAATACAGCTTCACGCTGTATCCCGCACACAAAAAAGTAGGCATAGTGAACCTAGTGTTAAGATACTCCGTTCCCCATTTTCTGTCGAATTCTGGGGGCATTGCGTGTTGAGTGGCAGAATTTAACGCCGCGCTTGGCCTTGACACTAGAATGAAGAAAAAGTAATATAAACATAAATAAATATTTCACTTCCTCGAGTGGGGATCGAACCCACAACCGTCGCGTTACAGTCACACACTTGTGCCGCTGCGCCACAAAACCATTTAACTGTTAACTGTACTCGTAAAAATAAAAAATATAGTGAATCATCTATTAAGCTGTAAAGACATGATTAAATTATAAAAGTAAAATTTATCTATTGATGCTGTCGTTCTGTAAGGTGACGGTCGTGGGTTCGGCTCTTACTCTTAGAAATTAATTATTATTCATTAATATTTTAATTTCTTCGCTCTGGTACCAAGGCAAAAGCACGGCGTCGGGTTCCGCCTCTCAATATTCAACATGGGTGTCCCTTCATCCTTGCAACATTGCAACATGCGGATTACGGCGTTAAGCTGATCTAATGAGTCATTACTAAAAAGGTTTATATTATCGACTAGCTGACCCGGCGAACTTCGTACCGCCTAGCAGTCATTCTTTCTCAAATGTAAACTTCTTGAATACGTTAAATACTTATATCTTTTGATAGAGTTAAGCGATTACAATGAAATAAAAACTAAAACCTACTTTGAGTTACTTGCAATTTTTTGTATAAGATTTACTTTACTTTGTTGTGTACTTTTTACGTGATACGTGTTCACATAAACATACAAACAGACAAAAATTCCAAAAATGCTGGAAGTGGATTTTGTTACTTACTCTCTAACACCATGGCTAATTTTTTTAAAATATTTTCAATGTACAGAAACGACTTTTCTGCAGATTTATTATAAGTATACGAGTAGATATAGGTAAATGTTGATTTTACATTTTAGTCAGTTTGTTTTTATGTTTGTTATTCAGATTTCAGTTTTAGTTTTATCATAAAATGAGATATTGCTTAGAGAACTCTATTTTTTATAAGAGAACTACGTTAAGAAGAAATAATAAAAATGCTAAAAAACACTTTTTTTTAAATTATATTCATTTGTGCTTTATCTATTTAAATTAAAATTACATTCTAAGCCAGCCATTATTCTTAAAGCCAAAGGCAAGTCATTTACTTTGTTGAATTAATAACTTTATTTAATATCTACCCTCGCCACAATAAACAAACATTGCTTAAGGCGAATAATAAGAAATTATGATATAATTTATTTACAAACTTAGAATGGGATTACTGACAGTTAAATAGCCGCGAGGTTTAGACATTCAACCAAAAATTGCTATATTTTATTACCGTCAATAAATATTAATAAAATACTATAATTGAGTTTGACAAATATTATAATAAGTTTAAAACCTTAATTAATTTTTAAAGGCCTGATCTGTAAATAAATAAATCAGCTTCACGCTGTATCCCGCACTCAGCACGTTAGGCAGAGAACCTAGTGTTAAGACACTCCGTTCACCACTTTCCGCTGAATTTTTCAAGGCTTTCCGTCTCGAGTGGCGGAACTCTACGAGATACAACAGAGTAAAGAAATAAAGATATTAATAAATAATAATTAATCGAATCCACCGATCGAACCCACCATTGCGACGTTACAGCAAGAAATCTTTGTGCCTCTGCGCCACGATGGCCTCATTCTCTCTAATCCTATAAATTAGGCTAATTTATACGTAAAACATCTTAATGGGATATGATGTATTATTATTTTTCTTAAGCAAATATCTTCATTGTAAAAATAAAATAAAAAGCTCCTACTATTTTCATATCGTAGCTGGGTCCTAATGCAATGTAAAGTGATCTCGCGTCTGGCAGCATGACAGACAACATCACACCTAAAATGCTGAAGGAGCAAGAAATTTATATAAAACCTTTCTTGTGAAAGAATTCCATTGGGATTTTAGAGAACGAAAGCATTATATTGTTAAATTTGAGGTACAAAATTGAGACCAAAGATGGTGCAACGGCACAAGGTTCCATTTCCACTAGAAAAAATAGAATATTTAATATTTTCCTCGACACCATAGAGGCAAAGCGTGGCATTGAGTTCCGCCTCTGGTGTTTTAACACTAGGGTCCCTCTGCCTACCCTGCTAACATAGATGCCGAGTACAGCGTGCAGCTGGAAAAAAAATTGAAATGGGTAGGAGAAAAAAGAGGAAATTTTAATCAACAAAGGTGATTAAAATAAAGAAAAGATATGTAAGTGTTAATATTTAATTAACTAAAGATAATTCTATTTTATAAAATTCCGATGTCATCATCAAAAAATATTTTTACTGTATATTTACGGAGCATTTGTATGTGTTAGGTATATGCGTGGATTAATTCACTTAAGCCGTCCGTACGTTTCACTCTTAATACAAATTACGATACATTTAATCTTCTCTTCTAACTAATAAAACGCCACTCTAGGTAGATGCATTTTACAACATTTTGATGTACACGTGTAAGAACTAGACTTTTAGGTTAGCTTCACGCTGTATTCCACACGTGGCGAGGGAGGCAGAGGGAACCCGATAGCTTAGTGTTAAGAATCATTGAGCCATTTTACCTCGTGACAAGCGAATAAATAAAAATATTATTATTAAACACTTCATTCCCTCGAATGAGAATCGAACCCACTTATAAGTTTCATATTTTTAGGCTTGTATTTATTCATTTCACACTTCCTTTTCATATAGAAATACGATAATCTAATTTAAAAATATATAGAAGGAACGAAAGGGGCGATCACCATTACTTTAAAAATAAATTGAGTTATAATTTTAATTATCTTCACGCTTCTTTCAGGATCTATTCTTGAAATACAAACATTGTTAAAATTATATTGAAACTCTCAATTACGCAAATATAAATTATTATAGTTGTACTTAACTCAGTAAAACAGAAGTGTCATAATGAAAACGGGATGACTTAACATGAGGTTCCCAGGTTCCACCTACCTACCCTGCTATGTGCAGCGTCTTAACACTGAAAGATTTCTCTTTACATATATATTTTTTATTTTTTTAGCTTCACGCTATATCCCGCAAGTAGGAGGGTAAGCAGAGAGAGACTAGTTTTATTTAGTAAAAAGGTAATTTGTGTATAACGATAATAT
>DWGR01004632.1:0-10994 GCA_018247715.1 Heliconius burneyi
CTGTGCTATGTAAATATCTGAATAAAGGTGTTTGTATTGAACTTAAGTAAATCTGTTTTCTTTTTTCTATCCTTACTTTCTTTTCCTAATTACAGTTTTAAACTAGATATTTTCTTAACTGAACCCAGGCTTTCTTTGTTGGGTTCTAACGACCTTTTCCATTGAAAAACAATGAATCTAAAAGTTTCTTTTAAAGTTAAAATTAAAATCGATTTTTAAGGTTCCGTACCTGTTAAGAATGGAACCACGCTGGACATATTGAGTTGAAATTCTAATCATTTAGTATTTCTACATTTACTTAAAACAGATATAGCCGTGTGCATCGGTATTTGGTTTGGTATTAAAGGCACTAGTTCAAGTTACGTATCAGATAAAAGGGGTCTTGCTAAGCTAAGCTTAATTTGCAGAAAAAGCTGAAGACCTCCAATTTTGAACGGAACCCTCGGTGGACGAGTCCGACGATGTCTAGATTTTTTTAAAGTACACCCTGATAAATAGAAGTTTGTTCGTTTGTGGTTTAATGTCACTCAGCACATAGCAGGGTAGGTAAAGGTAACCTAGAATCCTAGGTTACCATTAACATATTGCGTGTTGAGGGGCGGAACTCAACACTGGACTTTGGCTCCTTACCAGAGCGAAAATAAAAATATTTATTCCACTGAGTGGGATCAAACACACTATGTTCCCGCTTACAATGAGACGCTTGTGGTCCTGTGCCACAATGTTCTATTAACCAAAAGATTACTGACAATAGTGGATCTTACAAGAAATATGTTAAGTATCTATCACTACTAGATTTTTTTTGGTGCAGCTTGTCGAATTCATTGCAACAAAATATAATTACTCTAACTATAAAAAGAATAATTAATTGAAAAATATTGATTACCGTATTATCCGATACACGTGCAAATATTAATATGATTTTTGAAATGTTTTGTAAGAAATCATCGTTGAGCACCTTCTCTAGCTTCACGCTGTATTATATATGTGCGGGACATTGTAGTGTAGACAGAGGGAATCTGGGAACTTAAGTAGGTATATAAATAATAGTATTTAGAAATTCATAATTATAAAATTAAAAATTTAATCATATAATTATTACACTCCGTTCGCCACTTTCCTTTCTTTGAGTCGCCTCGATGAAATGAATGATGAAAGAATGGCAAA
Source organism: Heliconius burneyi (assembly GCA_018247715.1). Classification (NCBI taxonomy): domain Eukaryota; kingdom Metazoa; phylum Arthropoda; class Insecta; order Lepidoptera; family Nymphalidae; genus Heliconius; species Heliconius burneyi. The sequence continues at coordinate 1,168 of DWGR01004632.1, forward strand.
ATAGATTTATGATGGAAAAGTAAACGGTAAAAAAGATAGGGGGAGACCTCGATTGACCTTCGAAAACACAGTATCAAAGATACTAGAAAGGTAATGTAAAAAGCATGAGGACCAACCGCAAGGCCATAAAAAGACCATAGCGTTCGGCTCTCTGTTCTCTCTGGCTGCCCCAGTGATAAAGCAAGAAGCTAAGTATGTAAGTGAGTCGCCCCGAATGGGAATCGAACCCACAATCTGTCGCGTTTACAATCGCAAGTTATCGCCTAAGTTATATATAAATATAATATTCATTGATAAGCTTATCTTTAAACTTATATTCTGAGGGTATTTGTATGTAACAACAGTGAATAGCAGTTAGATGTACTTGTAATGCTCATCGTTACTGTTCTTAGAACTAATGAAAGATAGGATGAACTATCATGAAGGGTCCTCTCTTAATGATGTTTAAAAAGAATTTCCTGTCATCGATATAGAGTTCAAACTCACATTTCTTATTTGTCTAATAATAATTTATACTTTTAACCGCATACAAATGGTAGTTTTACTTGGGACAGCGCGTATTTTGAGGATGCTCTTCTCTCCCTAGCCTCCGCAGTGTTTTTATATTTGTGTATATTTTTTATATCGATTTATATTTAAAATGTAAAATTAATTTCTGATGTTTCTTTTTTATTGTTTTTTCTAAACATTACGTGCACGCCTCTTCGCATTTTAGCGAAAAAAAAACGTAAAAATATTTAATTAAAAAATATTTATTAATGATACTTCCTTTCGTAAGAATAAATCTTTATCGTGTTCATTTAGATGTAAGATAGATTGATTCGTACATACTTTTTTTCGAACATGAGGTTAATGCTATTAGCCCTATTGGCTTTTACAGCGACACCGGTTGAGTAGGGAAGAGTGTACTCTGTTCCTGAAGAAATGCAAGCACTAAGTGGTTGCCTGTTAGAAAGTCGACGACTGTAAAGGCGCCATCCTACCTACTAAAATCCTCCAACAGAATAAGTTTTTCCACTACAGAGTCAAACTCACACCCATCGCCTAATGTAATGTAATATACTCGTATGTATCATGAGGAGCAGCAGCATGCGACGGTTGTGGGTTCTATTCCCACTCGGAGAAGTGAATTATCTTGATTTCCTCGGTAAAATTTGCGGTAATTGGGTACTATTAAAGGCCTACAATCTAACTATTTGAGGCTGTAAATTATATTTTCAATTTTATCACTGATGCTCACATGTTTTTATCATGTCATTCGCAATCGTATATTTTTAGATATGATGATATACACTACATTCTCAAATTACCTTTAGAAGATTCTAGAATTATAGTTTCTTTGTTGGTAACTAAAATATGTGTATGGTTATCTACGTCAATGACCTGGTCGGTTTCCAGGAGGCGTGGGTTCGAGTTCCGCTACGTTCAAATTTTTATACGTTTTCTAAATAAGTATTTTTCTTTCCTATTAATGAAATAACACTTTAAACATTGTTAAAAAATAATCATTAATTGTTAGAAAGTAATGTTAAATATTTTGGCCAAATGAAAAAGTTTCATCGTAGAAGTGGCTGGCAGCGTTGGACAGTATATGCGAGAAGATGCGGTTATAATAAGTTCGATATTCGCCTGAGGAAACTTCTATTCAAATTCTTTTCAGTTCTCCGCTCTGGCTCTAGCACTCAATGTGCAATGTGTCCAAAATGCCTTTATTTTCTTTTAAAAACGGAGTATATTTACAGTACATTTTCTACCTACAAAAAATCACAGTAAAAACACAACATTTTATCCATTAACTAGACCGTCGTGGCGCAGCGGCACAAGGGTGTGACTGTAACGCAACGGTTGTGGGTTCGATCCCACTCGAGGAAGTGAAATATTTATTTACGTTTATATTTCCATTTCTTCGCTCTGGTGTCGAGGCTAAGCGCGGCGTTGAGTTCTGCCATTCAACACGGAATGCTTCCAGAATTCAGCAAAAAGAACGGAACGGAGTGTCTTAACTTAGTTATTTCCTCTTTTTATATAGTAAATAAAATATAACAAGTAAAGAATCCATATGAGAGTGTGTACTATAAAAACACACAAACATGTGATGTTTATAGAGTGATGATTATCAGGGCGTCCTGTTAGTTGCTTCGACCTGAGAACAATTATGGAAAAGCCTAACATATATTTATTTTAATAAGGAAAAAGCCTATTTAGTGATATTGTTACACTAGCTACCCAAGCGCGGCCTCGCTCTCTAGCAGCTATATTACCCTAAAATTTCATTAAAATTGGTTCAGTAATTTTCACGTGATATATTATTGCGTGGTATATTAGTTTTAGCATATTTTTTTATTAGATAACGAAAGCAATGCAGCTAAGTAAATTAATAATTATGTAGCTCTAACGGGCGAACCCGCGAGTGAGTCGCTAGTCGCTGACCTATTATATAAAAATAAAAAGTTACACTTGTTATATTACATCTTTAACAACAAGTACTTCAGTGCAATGTAGGTACTTGCGTCTGCTAAACAAGTTGTATCTCCTTACTGATAACGTTGAAATTGATAAGCGCATAGATTACAGAAAAATTTGAAACATATTTTTTGTTACCTAATTCTTTATTTATTTATATGTGGAATGTACATTTTTAATATAAGACCAGTAGTAGTGACCAGAACAAGCGTTCCTCTATAAATGCGACAAGCTGATTTCCATTTCCGCTCGGGGAAATTAAATATTTTGTATTTTCATTTCTTATCTCTGGTGACGCTTCTCCTAAAGAGAGTCTGACCACAAAGCGCGTAATGCCTCCAGAAAGAGAAAAAAAAAACAAAAAATATAATCTAAGTCGGTGGACCACAAAAGACTACGCGTCGACGCTTCATCGGTCGTCGATAATAAAACATCATTCTAACTTTGCTACTGTGTAATCGCGCCGTGTTCGGATTGTGAGTAAAATATATCTATTATACTAATATTAAAATAAGTAAATCAGCTTCACGCTGTATCCCGCACACAGCAGGGTAGGCAGAGGGAACCTAATGTTAAGTCACTCCGTTCCCCACTTCCCGCCGTATTTTTCAATGCATTGCAAGTAGAGTGGAAGAACACCGGGCATTTGCCTAGATGCCAGGGCGAAGAAATGAAAATATTAATAACAATAATAATTCATTTCCTCGAGTGCGGATCGAACCCACAACTGTCGCCTTACAGTCACACCCTTGGGTCCTTGCGCCACGATGGCCTCATATTCAACTAAATTGTATTAAATCATAATAATAACACGTATTTAACCATCTTTGCTTAATACCTATCTGTTACATCATAATATAGCTTATGTTTTATTTGGGATGGAAAAGTTACTCATCTGCACTCAGATAAGTTTATTAATATTTAACTGACGGTAACTCTATACAATTACGTACGAGTACTATGCGGTTGAAGGAGTGCTGGACGTTACTTCCATACATACTTACATATATTTTTAAAGTGTTTTTTATAAAAAAAGCTCCATTCATGAAAATAATAAAAAGTTTTCATTTCATTGTATAATAATATTTATCATACAATGAAATGTAAACTCAAGTAATACACATGTCCGTTAACCTTGCCTTTTCTGTAAAAATAACTTCTACATGCGAATTCGTCTGCACGAAAATACCTACATTTCACAAACACTGAAATATTTTAGATAAATTTATAACATAATATTCCTTTTTAGATATCACGTACAACAAAGTAAAAGTACAGTCAAAAATATAAAGAAGAACAAATAAATAATATGATAAGGATTAAAAAATAACAAGCGTTATCAATTTCATAATATTTTCATCATTACGCAATTACCATTACAAAAGAGATTATTTCTTTTGTAAAATGAATGGGCTATATGCACTTTATTGTCCGTAGACCTTTAATTTTATTTATTCTTTAATAGCTTCACACTATCTAAGCGGCCTCTATCTAACCTGTTATAGCGGCTATATCCCGCATAAAATAGGCAGGCAAAGGGGACCTAGTGTTAAGGCACTTCGTCCCCCACATTCCGATCAATTTTCAAGTCAAGAGGAAATTTATTTCCTCGAGTGAGAATCGACGACTGAATCGAGTCTGGACTGGACTGGCTCGAGGGATTTTATACAAAAGAACAGTTCCAACTTCCAAGCGTATTCACCAATAACGGAAATCGAAACATCGAGTTTATACATAATTTATAATGAAATAAGTACTAAATATTCAAGGGGTCAATCAAATTCATAAGATAGAGTCAGTAGCGTTCAAGCGTTATGAATAAAATCTTTACGGAAGATAAAATCTTAAATCTTACCTTTTTTTTTCTTTATCTAAAAAACTAAGTTTGATTCGTCGAAATAAAGTATTATTCGTTTTTTATGTTTAACTTCAAATGATGTCAGTCGACGACCGACGTAATCGATTTTTAATCGATTTGTGAGCTACCTTACAACGGAGTTACCAATAGGTCGGGGAAAAAGTATTTTCGACTTGTTCATACAAAATATAATATATAATTATATCTAATATATAATTATTTTAATTATATTTAAAAATATATAATTATCTTTCACACTACTCTTATTGATACCGCATTAGGTACGTAAACCGCACAAATTTTATTCTTATAATATTTTTTCTTATGTTATTATTTTTATTCTAATTTAATTTTATTCTAATTTTTTGTAATAAAACTTTAAAATATACAGAATTGTTTCGTCGCATACGTTCATTTTGCTTGCTTGAAAAATGGCGGAAATTAGTTTTTTTTATTATTATTTACTGCATCTTCAGAATGTCACATTTAATGGTATTAAACAAGCCAGTTACACTCAGTACAGCCAAAGACGTTTGATTACTAATAATACATTCAAAATACAAAACACTTTTACCCCGTCCTATTAATTTGAATCTCTAACTTTTAAGTTTTTTTTCTTTCCATATTTTACATAATTTTACTTAAAGGATGAGTAACATTAGATGACTGACGTCACGCGGGTTACGAATTCGATTGCTACTCGAAAAAATGAAATTTTTAATATTTTAATTTCTTCACTATGGTGACCAAGGCAGAGCGCGTTGAATAACGCCAGTCAATACGTTAAAAAAGCTACCAGAAATCGGCGGAAAGTAGGAAGCGAAGTGTCTTAACACTAAGCTTCCAATGCCTACTCTGCTTAATCCCCTATTAATACAGCGTGAAGTTGAAAAGATATGTTTATAATTATCTAAATGCAAATAAGTAAATATTAGGAAAAAGAACTGCATATATTTAATCATTTTATAAATATTTGTCGAACATAAGTCACGTAAAGTGTTTTTCACAGATAAGAACTTTAAAACTGTTAATAAAAATAAACAAATTTTAGTTTATTTTAAATTAACAAACTAAATGTAAATTTCCCCTTTTTGACTCTCGTCTGTACATTGTGTTAGCAATGAATTGTTTGATGACAACTCATCAAAAAATAATTATTAATACGATTTGTTTATTTCTTTTACTGTTTGGTCACATACAATTTTCTCTTCTCGTACAGTGATTGTGCCAACGTTTTTTTCACTCTTCTTCTTCTTCGAGCCAATCAAGTCAAAGATTTAAACTAAAAATTATGGCAGAGCTTATTATTGTGTATATGCAAATACATATGTAAAGTAACATAGTCGTAGGTCCATATGAAGGACTTCATCTCGACATCTCATTTTAGCAAGACTGAAAAACATTGAAATTTGATTTGATTGTTTCCTAGGGACGTGGGTTCGAATTCCCCTTTCGTATTAATTGCTATACACTTCATTAAAAAGTATATGTGTAATTGTGGAATAATAGTTTAGAAATTAAATCAAACCAGCATCACGTTGTATCCCGCACACAGGAGGATAGCCAGAACCTAGTGTTAAGACACTCCGTTCCCCACTTTCTGCCGAATTCTGGATGATAGTTTAGATATGTTAAAAATCAAAATTTGACCCAAAAATGTTTCGAATCGCGTTTATTGTTAAGTCATGATTCCAACAATACTCTAAAGAATATAGGATAATTATTTCAATGACATTGGTACGTAATCCATATAATTATATAGAATAGACGCTGACCTTCCCAGCAACACTGTTTTTAATAGATACAACATTAGATGAGTCACAGCTATAGGACTCTTTGAAAACCATTTGGAGTAATTTAGTATGTTTTTTGCTTCGCTACATATCTGTATCTTGACTTTATATTATATTATATATTTCAATATACTCCCATGTAAGTAAAAAATATAGAAAAATCATTCTCTTAAAAAAATCTTTGCATTATATGTAACTAAAATTAACAAGAATCATTTTTAACCGACTTCAAAAAGCAGGATACTCTTAATTCGGTTGGTATTTTTATTTACTTCCCCGCTTTAGCATATTATATCGAATTTGGGCGGAATGCTAAGAAAGAAGTGTCTTGAATTTTCTAAATCTCTAATCTCTAAAACATTAAAAAAAGAACATTTACATAAGAAGATCACTTTGAGTAAAAAAAATATTTCTAGATATGCCCCCGGAAAGAAGAACTTCAAGCTGGATTCTGACTGACAATCAATATAGGTGGCATGATTTATAATAACCAAATATTCTTTTCTTCAGGATCATGCCGAAAGTAAAAGTAATATACTTCAATTTGACGGGATTAGGTGAAGGCATCCGTACGCTGCTGGCTTACGGTGGTCAGGAGTTCGAAGATGTAAGAATTCCAAAAGAAGAATGGCCAGCATTGAAACCAAGTTAGTGCTATAGCTATCGTTTTTTTACTATAATTGCTTTATCATTTAGCTTTACCTATTAAAAATATTATATTTAAAACTTAAACTATATATCTATTGCCCGTAGTCATAAAAGAAGAATAGAGGGTATTGGTAGAAAAGCATTCTCCATGTAGGATAAAGTTTATAAATTGTGTCAAGTTAAATTTCAAAAAATACACATTAACAACATTAAGTTCCCTCAGCTTCCGCCTCTCAACACGCATTGTCTCCAGAATTCGGAAACGGAAATATTTTATGGGAACGGAGTGACTTAACATTAGGTTCCCAGGCTTCTTCTGTCTAATATGTTATGTACGTGATACAGCGTAAATCTAAAAAAAAAAACATTAATCGTTTGATGTAACCCATTGTACCTGCTGTAAGAGTTACCTCGAACAACGAATAAATTCTTATTGTTTCAGCGACACCTTTTGGTCAATTACCGATATTAGAAATTGATGGTAAGAGATATGCGCAGAGTTTTGCCATTTGTCGTTATCTCGGACGGAAGTATGGGCTCGGCGGGAAAGACATAGAAGAAGACTTTGAGATTGATGAAATAATGGACTTTTATGCTGAAATTCGATTCAGTAAGGATAACTTATTTTTGAAAAAAAAGGCATGAAAATGATCAATAAAATTATAAAAAATAATTAAAGACAGCCGTAACGCAGTGGCATAAACGTTCGACTGTAAACGTGGCTGTTGTGGGTTCGATTCCCATTTGGGAGAATGAAATATTTGTTTTCATTGTATCGCCTTGAAAACTACAACCATTGCAATCAGAAACATATTATCTATACCAAAGTGTCATTCTTTAATCTTATATTATGACAAGCGACCCGATCGCTTCGCCATAATAATTGTAATGCTATTATTTTTTTCTTTATATGAATTTCTTTCGTGATTTAATAACATTTTAAAGACGATATCCATCCTCATTGAAAAGTAGAAATTCCATTCAATAAAAAACCTATCTTGTATCAATATTGTCTCGTGCAATACTTCATGTTGACATATTTCTTTCTTTATGAACCGTATGTAAATAAATCAGAAATATTAAGAAAAGCTTGCCATTTTACAAAAATGAAATAGAAGTAAAATCGGTTGAGTAATTTCTGAGATTATAGTGAACAAACACACTGACAAACAGACAAAATTTAAAAAAAATATTTTTATTTAAATATCTTCCATGTACGGTTTACATACACTGATCCCTTATGATTTTATTTTAAGTATAGTTAATCTCTCTGAGCCTAAGTTAACATTATTTATAATATATTTACAACAGAAGCTATAACCGTTCTCTTCGAACCTGACGAAGAAGTCAAAGCCAGAAAACACGAAGAGCTCAAAAACAATTATTATCCATTCGCTTTGAAAAAACTAGATGAAATTATTGCTAAGAACAATGGACATGCCGCTCTTGGGAAGGTACTTCTATATTCTTATATGGTATAACTTCTCATAAATTACATACAGGAGCTTAGAGGCCAGTTGGAGGACTGGAGGACTAGCGTGCCTAGTAATGTAGTGTTTCACTCTGTTCCCATTAAGAAACTTCCATTGCCCACTATTCCCCCAATTGTGGAGGGAGGCATTGCGTGTTGAGTGTTGGGGCTCAACGCCACGCTTTTCTCTTTACCACAGCGAAGAAATGAAAGTATTACTAATAATATTAAATTTCCTTGAGTGGAAATCTAACCCACCACCTGCTTGCTATAGCAGTCGCACGCTCGTGTCCCTGCGCTACGACTGGTTTGTATTCTATTTAAACTTTCCAATCCTCGTCGCAGTTCATTGTGAAACACTAAAAAATTTTATCTTTTCCTAATTTTATGAGAAGATTACTACATATTATCATAATTTAAGTTTTATTATAATTTTGTTCCATATAAAACATATTGTATCATATGACTTCTCTTTCATTGATGTAAGTGTAACTTTAGTTATTTTTTTTTAGCTGACATGGGCTGATTTTATGGTCGGTGGCTCTTACATTTCATTGAAAAGGATTGTCCAAAATCCAAATTTAGATGAAGAGTTTCCAAATATTAAGAGAGTGAACGAGATGTTGATGGCTATCCCCAAAGTTAAGGCTTATGCTGAAGCTGCGCCTGTACCTGAAGGATGATCACGAAACTATATATACTATATATCACAACTTGCTTTAGTTTCTGTATGATTAAAATAAAAGATAATAATATTTATTAATTTTTTTGTTAGATTTTTTTAGTCCTTAACCTGTGATAAAGTATTACAACGATAGTCATTCAAATTCATTTAATTTCAAATATTCTTTGAAGGAATTCCCATATAACTAAATGCGGGCTCGGATATAAATTCTGTTGAAAAGACCTGGCTACAAATTGAACAGTATTTTTTGTCAACATAAAAGTTATAATTCTATCACATTACAACAATATGAGGAGGTTAGTGGTGGCGCAGGGGCATAAGCGTGCCTGTAATGGCTTTAAACTTGACAGATTTCTCTAGTAACGAGGAAAAGCGTGGCGTTGAGTTCCGCCACTCTACACGTAATCCCTCCAGTAGTACTGGATAATGATGACTTCATATTCGCCGTATTCTGGAGGAGTTGAGTATTGAATGACGAAACTCACCGCCGTCTAGTTAGTAAAGACTTATAATGTAAATAATTTGATGAAATTCAAATATTCATCTAATAACATCCTGTTGTAGTTACGAACTTTAATTCATAGGAAGAATGACTTGCTTTTAATATTTATATTTTATTCAAAATTGCTCAATAATACATAATTGTGAATCATTTTCGTTAACATTCATAAAAAACGCCAACCACCTTCTATATCGAATACAGACCAATTTCTTTTCTTTGCATTTTAAACTTAATATTAATGAGAGTATTTATCATTTATTTATAATAAAAGAATAAAAACAAACAGGTTAATATATGAAAATATTTTAATTTCAAATAATGAGGCCAATCTTGCGCAGTGGCAGTGTGTGACTGTAATGCCGACAAGTTGTGGATTCAATTCTGACTCGAGGAAATAAACTATTTAC
>DWGR01004633.1:0-10994 GCA_018247715.1 Heliconius burneyi
CAATAGATAGTTGTATTTTGCGACCAGATGTGAAGTAGAGAGAATTTAGTGATCAGTCACTACTAACTCATTTACACTTGAGTAGGTAACCGAAGAAGAATAATTAACTAAAACTTTATTACCAGTTGCATGCTTGAATTCTGGAGGCAATGCGTGTTGAGCGGAATTCAACACCGCGATTTATCTTGTTACCAAGTTATACTTTATATGTTCTTTGTTAAAAAAATAATGAAACTTTTCTTTTACCTTTATTTATTTCTGGATGTTGATATAAAAAGCACATAACAATTAACATTAAGTAAGAGTTTATAAGTAAAAGTATTTGAACAATATCGACATCACTATCCGATACCACACCCATTAAAGATCGAACACGGGTTGGGTGCAACGTGCAATGCAATGTGCATTGCAAATCTATAAATTAGAGTAAACTTTAGGACGTCACTGTGCTTTTAAATTTTAAAAATATATATTAATCTAAAAAAAGCTTAACGTCTTTTTCCCATAAAGCAGGGAAGGTTGAGGGAACTTAGTGTTAAGGTACGCTGTACCCCATCTATCTCAAATATTTTATAACTAATGTTTTCTTTGGAAATTGTAATTTCCTTTCATTAAAACTAATACTTTACTAAGTTGTTTACAGCCAGCTCGCACTTGACGATTATTTATTTGCTACGTTTCGAAATATTAATATTCACATTGAAAACTGTTGTTGTTTTTCAAATGATCTCAGCTAATTGATTTGATTGCTATAATTTCAGCTTATTCAATAAAACAATTATTTTTTACAGACTGCGGTCAGTCAGTTACAGACTACTGTCAAGTTATAATCTTACGGACATACATACGTATAACTTATATTTGAATTTAAAGCCGTGTATTTAATTACACAGTTTCTTTTTCATACCCCGCTAGGAATAAAGCTTAAACATTTTCATAATTCATCAAATCCATTTGTATTCTATCATATCGTAGCTTAACACCAAAACTTCTATTATACAAAAATAACATACATTCTCTTAATAAAATGTATATTTATTTACCCTTAGCAGAGCAATTAGCACTGTTCACTGTTTCACACACAGCCAATTTGACCTAAAAATCTTTAATCAAGAATAATATAAGTATTTGTTAAGTCTAGAAAATAGGAATTACGCTGGCTTCCTACGTACCCAGCACCAAACCTAGCATTGCCAAACAATTTTTATAGCTTCCCAAAACCAATTACGTTACCAAAACCACGACGTACTGTCGTCGGAGAGGATATGACATAAAAGTGCTGGAATTTTCTCGATCATCGATAAATTGATTTGATTTCTAAGTATTTTTAGTTCGTCTTAGTTATACGCGTTTCTAGTATATTATGAGTTCTAGCATTGTTAAACAACGCGAGTTATGTAAAATGAAAGAAAAGTCCATAATATTTCCATTTCTTCGCTCTGGTGTCGAGGTAAAGTGCGGCGTTGAGTTCTGCCTCTCAACACGCAATGCCACCCGACAGAAAGTGGGGAACGGAGTGTCTTAACACTAGGTTCTCTCTGCCTACCCTCCTGTGTGCGAGATACAGCGTGAAGCTGATTTTTATTTCATAAATATGACTAATTATGTTGTTTAAAATTTTTAATATTTTTTTGTGCTATGTTAGAAAATAATGCAAAGTAGGTACTTGATACGTTTATTGATATGTAATATCTTTAGACAGTTATTTATTGCAAAAGATTTTTCAAAGACATTTCACATTCGGCAAGAATTTTTATGCATGTTCTTCTGTTTGTGTTGTCTTACAACGTGTGGAGCGCGTTTTATCTTACCAAAGCGAGTACATGAAAATAAATCATTGTCCCACAAAAAATCCTCATTGAGTCTACAATAAATTATAATAATATAGACTTCTTGGTGGTTGTCAAGGCCGTAGGGAGAGTGGGGCCGGATGATTTATGCCTATCACAGAATATTGTGGTGCTAACCCCAGAATTTATTTTACTGACAAAAAATTAAGCCTCAACAAAAAAAACCTTTACTCAAAGAGATCATTTGGAAACTAAATTCAAAGCACCTCCAGAAAATATCTCTAGATTACACCAACAGTTGTTTTTCATATGTTTTTGCATTTTTCCTAACATAACAATTAAATAACTAATAAATCCGTATTAACTGTCCCCAGTACCGACTAACGAGTACAATACGACCGTAGCGTCATAACAAGGCCATTATTACTTTGCTTCTTGGAATAGAGTGATAAAATGGATATCATGGTAGCATTAAACCGAAAATTATACATCACATGATTAAATTACGTGTGTTCCTACTAATATAAAGCTGAAGAGGTTGCTTGGTTGAAAGCTCTTATCTCAGTAACTACGGGTGAAATATTCTTTTTGTATTCGATAGTCCATATATTAAGAAGACTATAGACTATGTCAGTGATTACATCGGGCACATTCTAAATGTGGCATATGTCATACAAAACTCTTAGACCTTAGTGGTTTCCTTATGACTATAACAGTGAAGCCTATTATAGCCTAAAGTTATGGGGTGTGGCTAACCTCCAGCACCATGGAAAGCTCATTAACTAATAGCTTCATTTTTTATGTAATTTGTACGTGTATTGTCTTAGCAAGGGTATAAAAAGTACACTTTCACTAGATGGTTTCAGGAACGGATAAACAGATTTTTTATGATGCGGTCTTGATTAAAATTATTTGTATATATACAAAATTGAAGAAAGACTAAAATAAAAAAACATCCGGACCATCGCGAGTCGGGCTCGCCTACCGAGGGTTCCGGGAAGGAAACTGACTTAAGAAACTAAAAAATAATTTATATTTAATAAAAGATTTTATTAAGAACATTTCTTATGCAAACCTACCTATTTCATTAACATAAATACAGTACTATTCTAATAGTTGTATTATGTTAGATACAGACTGATAGGTCTGAGCACTATCGCGTCGACTGACTATTTCTGATTATGGGTATTCATTTAGAGAATATCCGTGCCCAAGATTAGGGGAATTCATGCCTCGCATGAAAAAATAGACTATTTGATGAGACTCAGAGGCACAGGCGTGCGACTGTACATGCCACAGGTTGAGGGTTTGATTACCACTCGAGGTAATGAAATGATTAATATTTTGATTTCCTCTGGAAATGAATGAACTATAAAAAACTAAAAATATAACCGTCGTCTTTATAGTTGCACTTTTGTGCCACAGAGCCATGACGGCCTCCGTTCTTCTTCATTTTAATTACATCATATATTTCTTTTAATATCTACCTCACCCCAAATAGGGTGAGGAAATAATAATTTAGATTAATGCTCAGTCAGAAGAGGTTAGCAAAAACCACTTAAAGGAAAATTTAAGCCTCTGTTTAATAAAAGTTACTTATGCTTTTTAGCCAATATCTTATTATTTGCGATGAAGGTTTTTTATTTATTCCTTTAATAGAATAAGATTGTGAAGGATCAGTTGAAACAGATTATTAACTTACTGTGCCTTTTCCAAATCCTCGAGACCCCTTAGAATTTGTATTTACCTTGTAGATTTAATTTGTTTCACAAACTTACTGACATGGAATGACAGAAAGCTAAAAAAATCTTTTTACCATGTATGAGAAAAACGTTTTTTTTAGCTTTATCTCTCTTTTTTTTTGGAGGCATTGTATAATGAGCGGTGGAACTCAACGCCGTGCTTTGCCTCGTTATATGAAAATATTAAATATTTCATTACCTCGAGTGGGAATCGAATTCACAAACTGTCATGTTTCCAGTCACACGCTAAACTCGACTGGCATCAACATTAAACAATGTATAAAGGCCAAAAACTACCCCTATTTATATGTAGATTTCGCACGCCCATCCATCCCCTGACTGTCACACCCTCAACAGTTTCAGTGGTATGTAAATGAAATTTACATGTAGATGTCCGCTTGGGATCTCATTTTGTGTCAAATGAGATGCTAATTTGATATATTTCATGAGATTCTAGCGACTCGAGAACAAAAATGTACTTACTGATAACGTTTGGATATACGAAACTATTAATGTATACGATTTTTTTAATACTTTTATAGTAGAGGCTGTTGTGGTGTAGTGCAACTACGTTTAGCTATAAGCCCATTGGTTGTGGGATCGATGCCCTCTCAGGGAAATTAGTTATTTTTGAAGTTCTTAAATATTCATGTCAGAGATTGTTTTTATCACAAAAACATAACACAGTTTCGCTACTCAACATTCAATGTCTCGAATTCTGAGTCGATTACTGACTTATCACTAGGTTTTGTGAGTTCCGTATTTTGAAGCAAAGAAGGAATATGTTGTCCTTCTGTCTGTATGTCTGTCGCTTCTGGAACGCTTAGAGATATCGAGTTGAAATTCAAACCATATACTCAGATCTACGTCTGCATGATTTCCTGGAAAAGAACATATTTCTACATCCTGCGCTGCTAATACCACTAATTAGCTAAAACGCGTATTTCGATACTAAAGGAAATCAAAATATGGAACCTAGTGTTAAGACATTTCCGTTAAAACACCTATTTTCTTCCGAATTTTCAAAGAATTGTATGTTGAGTGGTGGAACTCAGTGCCACGTATGGCTTTGTTACCAGAGCGAGGAATTGAAAATATTAAATATTTTATTTACCCTGAACAGAAATCGAATTCACAACCGTCGTGTTTATAGTAGTAACGCACTTGTGCCTCGCGAAGACTTATTTTTTATGTTTCGATAAAAATATATTCTGTATTTATATAATACACGCATTACATGTTTACATTATTTATATCTTATATATTTTTAAAAATTCTCCAAAATTAATAGGATTAAAGACACCGTATTTTATTCTGCGTAACAAAATCTTAGTCTTTAATCTTTTTATGATTCAAAGCTCTTACATCGAATAAGAATTCTTAGGATTTTACTTCTTAAAAGATTATATCAAATACGATATATTATTTTATTTCTCACTACAACCACCTACACCTTAGAGATATTTTTAACAAAATAATTTTACTTTGGGGCGTAGCGTAATGGCACAAGCGTGCGAATGTAAACGCGACAGTTGTTGGTTTGATTTATATCCTTGGTCTGGTAACGAGGCAAAGCGCGGCGTTGACTTCCTCCACTCGACAGGGAACGGAATAGTCTCATTGGGGACGGAGTGTCTTAACACTAGGTTCCCAGGACTCCTCTGTCTACCCTGAGCAGGTGAAAACACAAATGAATAAGTGCAGTTACCTTCATTTCTTTTTTTCAAAAATTATCTTTGAGGAGCTATTTAAAAATCAATTTTAGATTCATTACACTCTCCAGTAAAACTATTATATCATTATTATGACGTATTAAATAACCATTACAAAACAGAAAAAACTTATGTCGAGTGCAATGTAAATAGGAAACTGGTGAAATCTACTAGAGATCACGCGAAATATACATTTGTTAATATTCCTGTCAGTAAAGTACTATTGCAAAGATTATATATTTGGAAACCGTAATGAGATTATATCTGTACGCATTTCCCTCATTTGCGGAGTTAAGTTACGTCAGTCGATATAATATATGATATTTTATACGGCAGCGTATCAGCAATTGTTCGGCGTTGAGTCGCCACTCATGGGTGAGTGGGTTTCCCAAGTGTCATAATGGGGCTGGAGTGTCTTAACACTATATTTCCATGTACCTTCCTCTGCCAATTCTGTTATTATATGAAGATTGTTGAAGTTATAATCTCGAAGTCTGTTATTTTTGAAACTATGATGGAACTTTTGTCATTTGTAAGTGAGCTTTTGTAAAAGTGCTATATCTAAAGTATACTAGACCCTAATACAAGTGTACCTGTCGTTCCTTTATTCAGTAGACTCACTTTCATTAAACATTTATTTCTTCTTGTTAAAATTTAGACGCCCACGAGAATTACATTTTTTTATAATACGGATACAACTATGTTTATTTCTCGAAGGATACATTATGTTCATAAATTTAAACACAATGTTTCTCTCGGCCTAGACCGATATATGCGGGATACACCGTGAAACTAAAGAAAGTCATGTCATTAGTTCTGTTTCCACAATATTCTAAATACGTAGGTACTGTATCCATAAAGTAAAAAAAGATAAGAACGATAATAACTTAAGTTATAAACTACCACTTTTAGCTTCATACAATTTTGCGCAAAATTGCGCGTTGTATGGTGGAACTAAACGCCACCTGGTGTCCTATTAGAGAGGGAAAATGAAGATAAATCATCACGTTTATAGTATGAGTATCACTACCATCACGGCCTCGCTACATATTAGATAGAGTAGATAGAGAAAAAGGAAAACACAATATCCAATATCATTCCAAACATTGCAAAAGGTTTTTAGGTTAAACAAACATTTTCAGCCTATACTCGTATACATATTTACATCAACCGGTTATCTGTTCAGTGACCTGAATCCTGATCGTTTACTGAGACACTTTGTTTCTTATGTGGACATCTAAGGGAAATTAATATGAACATACTGCTGCTATTTAAAAAAAACCGGCCTAAGGCAAGTTGGGCTCACAATGGGTTCTGTACCATTATTTTTAAAAATGGCAAAACAATCACGTTTGTTGCAAGGAAGCCTCTTTAAATATTTTTTCGGTTTTATAATGTTAATTGTTATAGCGGCAAACTAGAAATGTTTTATTATAAATTTAATATTATTTATTCTTTCAAAAGTACATTTTATACATGGAAATGTCATGAGTAGTTGAGGCGTGTTGGCAAGCGATAAAATAGGATTTCCTAAAATTCCCACAGGACCAGGACAAAACAGATGTTACCATCTTATAATTTACGCATAGAGAGACACAACCAATGACGATCGTGGTTTTGATTCCTTCTCTAGTAATGAGGCAAAGCACGGCGTTAAATACCACCAATCAACATGCAGTGCCTCCAAAATTCGGTGTAAAATAGAGGAACAGAAGTGTCCAAATGGGACTCAATTCCTAATTATATATTACCAGACTCGGTAAGTGAAAATAACTCATTACTCCGAGTGGGTATCAAACCCACTATACTAGTTTTTACAGGTTGACGCTAGACTAGCTAGAAGCCACGATGGCCATTTTATATTCCCTAGCCCAATAAGCCTTTTTTACAGAATCCTCGGTAAAGTAAACACTAATATATGATTCAATTTAATCATAACATGATGAAACCGTGAAAGGCAAACATTCCTGCGAACTGAAAGGACTAAAACTGGGGCTTTCCAAGCTTTTTCATATAAATTACTTCATCACTAACTGATGGAAAAAGATTTTTTTATTTTTAAGCTTCAGCTTTTACACCAAAATTTAAATATTGAATTTTCGAAGGCGAATACATTTTTGGGGTAGTGAAAGAGTTTTTGTGTTGATGTAAGGTCATATATTATAAAGTTATAAATTAAATTACAAGATATCTTTTAGAAGTTAGTGAAATTGATGAAATCAAATCGATTTGTAAAATATTATTTATTCTTTATTACACTTAATAATAGAAAAGCCAGAAGGCAGCCTTTGAGGCCAGTTATGCGACTTGTGAGGTTGACAGGTTGTGTCGATTCTCATTCGAGGAAATAACGGATTATTATTATTATTTACAGAGTGCCTTAACACTAGGTTCCATCTGCTTACCCAGCTATGTGCAGAATACAGAGTGAAGAGTTTTACTAAAGAGAGAATTTACTAAAATATACTAAATGTAAACACGTCTGTATACAGCGTGTTTAATATTCTAAGCACATTCATACTATCTTTTGGTATATATAGGCTGCTCTCCTACGTTATACTGTTAAATTATTCAAGAAAGGTTTCTACTAAAGTAATGTATCAAGTCGGTTAGTGCATTTACACTACACTACTGCAATTAATTTTATTAAAATTAGCTTACTTCACGATTTTGTTTACATTTTTTATGTTTTCATGAAGAGATCTCGTTGTATAACTATTATTGATTCGAATCC
Organism: Heliconius burneyi; assembly: GCA_018247715.1. Lineage (NCBI taxonomy): Eukaryota > Metazoa > Arthropoda > Insecta > Lepidoptera > Nymphalidae > Heliconius > Heliconius burneyi. Next base: position 7,979 of record DWGR01004633.1, read on the forward strand.
CATGCGGGGAAAATTTCAATTTCCTGGCTCAAGGGTGAACACCAAGCACTTCGCCAAATCTGCCACTCAACACTGTCTTAAAATAGACAAGAATGGGAACGGAGTGTCTTATCACGGGATTATTAGCACCTTTGCTCTCGCAAAGTTAGCGTACTAATAAGACAAGGTTACTCGTTTGGCCGTACACCATGCAGTGTTGGTACCGACGTTGTTCTACGGTAGCAAAACGTGGGTTTTAGAGAAGAAGAATGAAAGAAAGATGAATGCCGTGGAGATGCGATCTCTTCGTAGGAAATGTGGAGTAGAGCTGATTGAATTCGCAATGAAGAGATACACAGAATGGCAGGCACTAGCGAGTGAGAAGTCACAGTGAGAATGAAAAAAACGTGCTCAGCTGGTTTGCGCACGTTGAACGAATGGACGATGAAGGAATGGCAAAACAGATTTATAATGAAAAAGTGAGAATGAAGAGAGGTAGGGGCAGACCTCGGTTGACCTTCGAAAAGACGGTAGCACAGATATTGGAGGAAGGTCACGTAAAATGTATGAGGACTTCAAAAGAGCATGTATGAAGAGGTTGATGACAGTGGACGAGACGAAAGAGGTATGTAGAAACCATAGCTTTTGGCGCTCCGTTCTCTCTGACTACCCCACAAGGGATAAAGCGTAAAGTTAAGTTAAGTTTACCTTTGCTCTCTTTGTTATGCTGAAGAATGAATGAAACAGAGAAAAGCATAAAGCAAATAATGTAAAAAGGCACACGGATGCGACTGTAAGCGTAAGGTACGGGCGCGATTCCCCCTAGGGCGAAAAACAAATTTAATATTTTCAATATTTTTCTCTGGTGACGAGATTTAGATGGCGTTTATTTTTGCCACTTGGCGAAATTGGGGAACGGAAAGTGTTTTAATGGGATAGCATTATTTATATTAAAAAAAAATGTCAGATGCCAGTTACACATATATCAACACATTTTAATTTTTTATAATTTTTTTCCATTCACACTAAGTAATATAATTATTTCATACATGGAAAACCATTAATTAAAGGAAACACGGGAAAAATGTTATTTTCTCTAAGAATTTGACGCAGCACTAACCTGCATTGGCCGGGGTTCTCGACCGGCGCTAATGAACTCTTTGACGCGAGCCACGCCTTTATGTCAGTTTGTTGAAAATATACTTATAATTCTTAAGTGAGTTAGAGTGTTATATAATTTAAATAAATGCTGGTTATATATTTATGATTAATAAAATAAAGTAAAAAAGTTTGTTGCTTGAACTCGCTCATCTCAGGAAGATGTTGGATTTGAGAAATTATTTTTGGGTTAAATAGTTCATTTCTCGAGGAAACCAATAGGTTTTCATCACGCTATTATTAACAAGAGTAGAGTACAATAGATAATTACTTGTAAGGCTAGTCGTGGCGCAGTTGTGCTAAACGTGAATGTAAATGTGATAGGTTGTAGGTTCGATTCGCACTCGAGGAAATGAATTTAATATTTTCATTTCTTCGCTTTGGCTCAACCATTATTGCAAAATTATTTTTTGTTAATAATAAATCAGCTTCACGCTGTATCCCGCTGATACCAGGATGGGCAGAGGGAACGTAGTGTTAAGACACTCCGTACCCCATTTTCTGCCAAATTCTGCAAGCATTACGTATTGAGTGGCAGAACTCAACGTCACACTTTGCTCCGTTACCAGAGCGACGAAATAAGAATATTAATAAACATTTTATTTTCCTCAAATGGAAATCGTACCCACAACCTGTCTCATGTCACCAAAGCAAGGTAATGAAATTATTAAATATTTAATAATTTCAAATTAAAAACTCCAGCATAGTCTCCATTTTATACAGCTTACGTTTTCGGTTTGAAACTTACCCATGATGTTCAACTCGTTCGCCAAAGAAACTTTTAATAATCCGCTTCAATAGGTCTTTGAGAGGAAACTGAGAGAAATAGCTTGCGGTCTTAAAGTATTGGAAAATGAAATAGATTACACATATTACCTATTATAGCTAAAGTCTAATGCCTTAACATAAAAAAAATGGTAACGCCTCCAGGAATTAGCACAAAATATTGTCTTAACACTAGATTCCCTCTGCCTGGCCTGCCGTGTGCAGGATTTACAGGGTAGATGAGTGAGAGCGGTTATTTCTTGATATATACAATATAATTTAAAAAATAATTTTAATTGATTTATTGTTAAATCACTTACTAGTCAATTAACATCAACTTACTTTAACTTAAGGGCCGCGCACACCCTGCGCTACGGCGGCCCACATCCTGCCTTGTTCTGCGGGAAAATGCGTGAAACATTTTTTTGATTTTAAGTTCCGATCAAGTACCCACTTAAAATTTATGTATATAGAATACCATCTATTTGGCAAGTGTCAGAACATAACAGCAACTTGGCAGGGTATGATATCGTTATAGTAATATTTAGCTATTTTCACATCTAAAGTTTGTATATTTTGAGCATAAAGTACTAAAATATTTTAATTTTAATTTTAATTGTTTTATATGTAAGCTTACCTTTTACATACGGCTTCGTCCGCGTGGTCAAATGGAAATAGCTAGTTTTGTACGAGACATTAGTGCCCAAGATTACATCGAAACTATTCACGTCATCTTCGTGCCTTCCTTGATAAATGTACAAACAAACAAAAATCTTTTTTATAATTGGAACCAGTACTTCCTGCGATCAAGGCGTTAAACCAAAGAAATTCTTTAACCTTATAATATTACTATAGAAATATCGATAAAGATATTATTACGTATTTTATTTTTAAATTTAGCATAAAAAAACAAAATAACTGATTATGTTATCGGTTTCTACATATGTTAATGCTTGTCGTAAAAGCGAGTACTTATAAATATATACGAGGTTATAAGTGTTTTGCGTGCTCGGCGATTTCTTGCTATCGAAAAATATGGATCAAAGGATTTGCATCAAATTTTGTGTAAAAAATAAAATAAAGTGCTCCGAAACACTTAAAATGTTGACAGTGG
>DWGR01004634.1:0-10993 GCA_018247715.1 Heliconius burneyi
AAATTATACCTACATCAATAACATGACAAGGATAGATAGATAGCCATTTAACTTTATAAACTAAATAAAGGCTAAAAATGTAATTTAAAATAAACATAGCAAAAAAACTAAGAAAAATTACTGGGATCTAAAATTAGTGCAAAAAACCTACCATTTATGTAAATATTGTGACATGTGTATAAATGGCATTTAACTTAAAAGCGTTTTTAATTATATTAATTATTAGATGATCATTTAGCTCAATTATTATACAATTTAATTAGTATTTCATTTTTTACTACAAACATATAACATGTTTCTTATTAATTAACATAAAAACCTTAATGAACATTCCGTCTAGAGAATATATTATGTAGCACCAATGATTCGTGTACAAAATTACTAAAAAATGCCCCTAATTTTTATTTAAACCTAAGGGATATTTAAACTTTAAGCGCTTATTACGAGATAAGATATATATGATAGAAATCATAAAAAACCTTATATCATTTGTATTCGTTATGGAGTTTTCAATTACACGTATATTTTTTATCTCTGGTAAAAATAAATAACTTTTTTAAAACTCAAATTAAAAAAAAATCTTTATCTATCAATTATATAGACGTCACAATAAATCGATACAAGCATATTAGACGTGTCAACATTCGTAACAACAAAACAGCAAGTGTAAGTCAATACTGGAATGCATTCCATTGTGCCTTTCAATATCGATACAAAGGATCGTTAGGGGCGTATTCGGATCGATCAAGTGGATTATTATGTACCGATTATCTATTGTTACTCGATTGGGGTTATTCGATTTTAAATTAGTGGTAAATAGGAACGCTTGTTAGACAGCCCTAAATAGGTTTGTACAATTCAATACATGTGTATTGATTATGCTTTATGATTGTTTACGTTACATTCTCCCGTTTTTATTTGTCCTTTCAACTTCATGTGGTACTCTACAAATAGCAGTGGAGACGAGTGATCATCACCGCCCACGACCCCGTGCTATACCAGAGAAACTAAAGGTGTCTAACCAGCCTTTATAGAGATAGATGCTCTTTTTGAAGGTACCTATGTCGTATCGACCTGGAAACACTCTCGCAGGTACGCCATTCCATAGTTGCGTGGCGCGTGCAACGAAGTTCCTACGAAATCTCACAGTGGTGGAGTGCCACGTATTCAGGTGGTGTGGATGGTATTTTAGCTTGGGACGTATTGTATGGTTAGAATATTCAGCGGCAGGTAACAAGTCAAACCAATAGTTCAACAGTCAAAGCCAAAGTGTTAAGCCTTTCACACAATCACATCTAAAAATGGACTAACATGAATGTATTATATCTCTTAGCCTTAGTTTTAGATAGAACCCCTGAAAGCGTATGATATAGCTCTGGTTTTGTCCTTGGAGTGCACGTTACAGGCCTCCTTTAGGCTCGTACTCCCAGCCAAGAGGGGGCCATAAATGATTTTCAAAGATAGTGTACCTACTTAAAATCAACCCTAGGAATTGTTTTACAAATTAATTTAAAAAGTTTCGAAAGTTGTCGAGATTCATAAGGTAAAATAATCTATATGAGTACAGACGTTTTAGCTCGTAAACTAATGAATGATAATTTTTTCAATGAATTTTCTAGTGGTGAGTAATTTCAAAATCAATAAGAATAGAAAACGGAGTGTCTGAACCCTAGGTTCCCCCAGCCTTCCTTGCTGTGTGCGGGATAACGTGAAGCTAATTTAATTTCTTAATATTTTTTTCGGAAGTTAATACCTAGCTTGGCCTAATGGCTTTCCTACTCTTTCGAAGAAATCTGTATTTTGTGATTGCATTTTGCTATTTAATGCTATTACTGCGACCAGTAATATAAAAACCATAACAAGGTAACTATCGCAGGACTTGCCTTGCTGTTCGGTCCCTGAAGGGAAATCTCCCGGATGCCCAAGGAAGCGCTGGTTGTCTCCAATGGACTAACCGCCTTTCGTTAACCTTGCAAAGTGCAGTAGGTTGAGCCAGAAGGCAGACACTGTAAACATAATAGGGTTAGTGCTAAGAAGAAGAAGACTGGTACAAGTAGTAATAATCATAATCTGAGTTCCCCGAATGAATACAGAGATTGAAAGCATACTATAAGCTTCAATATAATGAACAAGTCAATTGTTGGAAGAATGTAAATTATAAAAATGTAATAGATATTATATAAGTATGAGATCAAATATTTACAAACACAAGTATAAACGACTAAGTAATTTGTCAATGAACACAATAAAATAAGAAACTTTAAAAAATATATATTGATTTATTTTTGTAATATAAGTTTCTGGTGCTAAGGAAACCTACTACTTTACTTCTTAGTTATTAGTATAATAAATAACTTAATACAGTATGCAATTATAATATAATCTAACTAATCATTTTTGAACAGGGCCGTGTAATTAATAAGACGGCCATAATGTCAGAGTTTCCTAAAAATAATTTATTTTCACTGCTTTCCATGTAAATGTTGTTATTTTTCAACCCAGTAGTATCAAGTCACTCCGTTTTTCAATTCAATGTTAGACATCGCGTCGTGCGTTAAGCAGAGTTGAGTGAATCTCAAAATGAAAATATTTTATATTCGTTATGTACATTTATTTATTTTATTTATTCTTTTTTTTTCTCTTTGTGTTATAACCCTCTGGTCGCCATTATGACCTCTCCGTTTTCCATTTTCCGCTGAGCATTGCGTGTTGAGCAGCAGAACTCAACACCCCACTTTGCCTCGTTACCAGAGCGACGAAATGAAAATATTAAATAGTTATATGAAAATGCAAAATATTAAATACTCCGAGTCCGATTCAGAGCCACAACCGTCACGTTTACTGTCACACGCTTGTATTCGTCACGACGGCCTCATCTTCATATTTTATTCTGTTTGTTAATATTTTAACTGTGTGTTGTATGTTATCAATACATATAATAAAATTATAACTGGTTGCTGTCTGTACATGGAGGATGTATGGGAAATCTATAATTAGGGGTCTTCAGCAGCGTAACAGAATCCAAAACAATGATTTAAAAAAAAAATTTACACTGATGTCAGAAACGGCTTTACCGATTTAAATCCAATATTCACTATTGTATTTTAGCTAACTTATATTAACATCAATTTTTTTTTAAATCGGTTCATGAATAACAAATTGAGTCAATATATATTTTTTTAAATTTTGGGAAAATTGCTAAAAGATAACTGTTTTACTGAATTGGCTAATACAATTTTTTATGGAAAAGGACAAGGCAAACGGGCGTTTGGGTCACCTGATGGTAAGAGTTCACCGCCGCCCACCACCGTGCAACACCAGAGGAGCTACGGGCGGGCGCGTTGCCGACCTTTAAAGTGGAAATAGACGCGCTTTTTAAAGTCATGTCATATCGTCCTGGAGTCATGTCATATCGTAGAGTGCCACGTATCCAGGTGGTGTGGATTTTTCATATATAAATATTATCTCTAATTAATTATTAGTCATCAGTTTTTCTGTTCTATTAATAATTAATTCTTAGAACACAAAAACTGTATCATCCATAAGGATTGGGGAGAGGGAGGGAGTCGTGTCGAAGTTTTAAAATAACAGAATTTTTATTTTTATTTAAATAGTAAAAAGGGTAAGTATCAATAATTTCATTGAATATTCTTATATTATCTTTATTTGAAGAATTCGGCAGACAGTGCGGAACGGACTGTCTTAACACTAAGTTCCCTTTGACTACCCTGCCGTGTACGGGATACAGCATGAAGCTGATTTTTAATTTAATACTTAAATGATATTTTGCTAACAACTTGGATATACTAAAGTTGGTAATATTTCAGAAAATAATTTTTATATCAGTACATTTAGTGATAAACGTACTTATTTAATTAAATACAAACAGGCTCTACAGACGTGAGTCAGCTCAGAGACGATGAAAAGAGTCAAAAGCAAACATGAGAAGTCTTCTCTTGACATAAAACGAGCAAATAATAAGAAGAAATTAAATTTTTCATACAACATTTTTATAATGACGAATTCCTTTCTGCATCCAAGCGAGTGAGCATCTCAGCACACACAAGGATATTACCGCCGGTCAGATATAGGACCTTTGAAATTATTGAAACCCAAAATAAATTAGGCCCGGGGCTTTCACAATTATTTTGAGAAAAGCGAACAAAAGAAAATGCCACCCAAAAAAAAATAAGCATTGTTATCGAAATTGGAAACGAAACGAATATATCTGTAGGTACCTAAAAGAAAGTTCGGCTGAGGGTGCATTTTTTTTTTCAATCCGAACGCGTGTACAAAAAACACCCCTCCGCATATGAAACATTGCCCCACAATACGTCCAATGGAGCTACCCCTAACGCTCTCATTTTTATAAGCAGATTTTTTTCTTTGCGCCAGAGCGAGCCAGAGTTTCGGCTGTCATAATGCGATGGCCGATAAGGGCGGGAGCGAAAGGGACGGGTGGAAGGAAAAAGTTCAGACCGGATAAAGAAAGCCCAGGTATGGATAAGGGTGTGGAGGGAAGAAAAAAGGGATACAACGTGGGGTGGTCCCCTCGCAGGGTGAAGTCCAGGTTCCGACCGCCGCCACTAGATGGGGGTGCAAGAAAGTTTTTTTATTGAATTTCGGCAAGAGAGTTTTGGCATAATGATGATGGATTGTACGGTGGCTTTCCGCAGATAAGTTTTTTGGGGAAATTCCCGTTGCGTGTAATGTATTTCGTGAGTTTTAAATTAGCTGCAAGTCTACTAAAATGATTTTTTGTGGCGTTGGAATATTTTTAACAGGAAGAATGTCATTATTCTTTGTAGTTGTATCGTGATTTTAGCGATATAGCTTAGACCTAAGCGTGTTATTTTTCAAATAAAAGCAACGCCTCATAATTCTATTTGTATGGAACTTTCTATCATTACATATACAAATATTGGTTCTAATAAGATTATATCACATTAATATTCATTAAAAATATCTGTAATACTTTTTTTCTCATTAGAATGATGTATCGAAATAAAAGAACACTTGTAATATTTATTTTCTTATTATCGTATGACATTTTTGTTTTGAAAAGGAACACCGAAAAATTTGGTGGCTATGTTCTCCATTTTCTTTCCATTTAGTGATATTATATTGTGTACAAATGTAATTATGTTTTATTTTCAAAAAAATCCAAATTAAAACTTCTCGCCTTCACCCACAAAAAACTGTGGAGACATCTTTAAAAAAAAAATATATTTTATTAAAGTGAAAAACATCTTTTATACGAGCTTGCGGCCAAAAATCTTTTAATTAGGGTTACGTCGACAAAATCTCACTTGACGACGCGTTGGGGTTTTTTCCACTTTTTTCCAGTTTTTTTCACCCTTTCATGCACTACCACTAATGAGACAAGCCCTTATAATGTCTGTGGATTCATAAATGAGTCTCGGCTCGAGTACGACACACGTAATTAGTGCTAACATGGGGCGCAGACGATTTTGATAAAAAATTTTAGACAAAATTATAAACAAAGATAACGAGAAAGTCTTGAAATGTACTGTAATTACTACATACAATTATTACTTTTAATATAATATATATACATCTAGATATATAGGTAGGTACTGTTAATTAAAATTTGTATGCATATTTTAATAACATTTTTTGTGGGACCAAATTTAAAAAACTGTTTCTGGCTGTTATAATTGAATTAATGATTGCATAACACCTATTAAAATAATTTGGCTTGGCTATATTCGATATATTTTGTGTTTCATATCTGTGAACTCAAAATAATCAATACATATATACATCTAACAAGATAAACATCCAAGAAGGCATTTTCCTTTTCAAATCAGACAATTTCTCGGTATAAACGTAATATTTCCCTTAGCAAACAACTCAAGCTTCCACAAATATCCAATTCTGGCTCGTATAAGCAATAAATAAGAGGAAAGAGGCTTTCCAGACAGCGGGGGGAGGGTGGTAACGGGAAAAGGGAAAAAAAGGCACCCGATCGAAGTCTTGGTCCGTCGGATCCAATAATCCTGCCGTCTGTCCGTCTAATGTGATCGTAGCCTAATGAAAAACGCTGGTACCGTATCTATAGAGGGTGGGATGCTCGTTTTTACTTGAATCAGTATTAGAATTAGGATGTTTTTATTTAAATATAAATATTTTATACATCACTGTATAAACACGATGGTTTTAAGTTCGATTCTCGCACAAGAATATTCCGTAACCTATTTGTCATTTTCGTTTCCCAGCTCTGGCAGCGCATATCACGAGACGCAATGTCTTGAAAATTGGGACGAAAAGTGTGGAACGGGGTGTCTTATATACACAATGCTCCCTATGGCTGCGCGCTACAACATGAATCTAATTTATTTATTATTTCATTATTTACACGATATGTCGTCTATATTATACTAAATATTCTTAAAGCTGCACTTATTAGAATATTTTCCAATTCAATATATTCTTAAAGTATTATATGTTTTTTTCTGACTGGAAGTTATAAGAGTGTATAAATTCACAGTCATCGACTATAAATACGGCATCATTTTCGCGAATGCTAAAAAGAAATCCTGAAATGGGTTTACTTTGGTAACGAAATCAACATAAATTTAACAGAAAATACTTTAGTGTTTTCCTATTATATATTTTATTTTTATATTTTCAAATATTTCAAAACTTTATGTACTTTTTCTACCATAGCAGGGTAGACAGAGCCTAGTGTCATGAAGCTCCGTTCTGCACCATCCGCTTGAATTCGAGATATGGCGGAACTCGCTACCTTCTTGGGGATGTCCAAATAGACGCGAAGATGGCACTTTTACTATTAGTGTTATTATTACAGGAATAGACTATACAAGATTTTTTTTATTATTTTAATTCATTGATATAACACCAAATGTATTTTGAGCGCATATATCTAACATAATATCTATTATTTTGATAAAAAAAAATTTTTTCCAATTTTACTGTGCACCCTTAAATTAAGAAGAAATGGCTTATGACTAATTGTGGAAAAAGTAAAAGATAGAAAAGGTTAAGTTCTGTTCACGCTGTATCCCGCTCCCCCATTTTTTACAAAATTTTAGAGGCGATAACGCGTAGACTGGAATGGTTTAGCTTTGTAGGTTTTGTTGTATTACCGGAGCTTAGAAATAAAATAATTAGTTACTTTGACTGGGAATCAAATCCATAACCATCATCTTTACAGTCACACAGTAGCTGCGCCACGACTACCTCAAGTTATAGATAATCGTTTTATAAAACTTATTTATTTATAAACAGAACTTAAACAGCTTTTACTTTCACATTATAATATGAAACTTATGATGTCACATCGAGAGTCTTAAGAAAGTTCATTCATTCAGAATCAGCTGTTAGTGCGTCTCTTTCGCAACTATTGAATATTATATCTTAAATTGGTGCTGTCTCGCTCTAAGGAAGTGACGTCATAACGAGGTCGTCTTTCAGATTCACTCATTAAATAAACAAGGAATTAAATGAGCGAAACTATGGAACGGGTCTCTGTGCACAAAATTATAATTTTTTCTTTGGGTATGGATATTGAAGATAGGATTTGTTGTTATATTTTATTTACTTTCAATATTTTTTAGACGTCTTAAATGTTGAATCTTGTACATTTATCGCCCAATTTTTAAATCATATCCTGTTGAGATGTTGAACTCTAGGCTGCATGCACGACATATGTCGTGTTGCGAGAGCGTAGAATTATATTTAATAATGCATTCCCCCCAATGGAAATCGAACACACAGTCATTGCTGTTTAATTACATGATAGACCGCTGCACCACGATGGCCTCAACAATATAATCTAATGGACAAAACATGGAAACCACAGAAGTATATATCCTGAAATCATCCAAAAAGAACGAAATATTCTATAACTAATTATATAAATTCTATATCACAACTGCCCTTGCCACTGTAACGCACATTGCGCCGGTTTTAATTCGTATCCCGACCCCGCTGTTCTTCATTATCTTATTACTTAGCTAACTTTGTGTACAGCGTTGAACGCGTTTTGATACTTTGGCTGGATGTTTTGGGTTTTTTAAGTGTCTATATATAGAATATTAGTGTATAATTCTGTATAATTAGACTAGATGATGCTAAACTTAATTTATCAATTATTATTTTTAACAAGTATTTTATTTGAAAATGAAATACAGATTTAGTTACATATCTCTCAATAACAATAATTTCAGTCTGTAAATATTTTTAAAGCAATAAAAATTTTCAACCATTGATGTACAATGTCTGACTGGACAAGTAACGGTCACTAGTTTGATTCCTGTTGGGAGAATTAACTATCACATAATTTCTAATTAGACAAAGTGTGTCGGAGATATTATGTAATGGATATCATCTCAATCAATCAATTAATCAATAAATATAGATAAAATAAGGTGCAGCGCTAAATTAAATTTACGGATTATGGGTTATGGGTTCGATTTCCACCTAATAGAATGAATTATTTTCCTTTTCCCATCTTGATTATATGACAAAGCGCGGCTTGAGTGTCATCACTCGACCCGCAATGTCTTGAAACTTGGGTGCATAGAAGACAACGGAGTGTCTTTACACTACACTCAAAGGGAGTAACTTGTCCTGTTTCATTTAGAATACAGCACAAAGCTAATAAAAATAAAATTAATTATAATATTACCAAGACTTTTCCTCTACGTACAAATCTTAAGACGGAGTTCTTAGACGTTAATGCCCGTCGCCTTCACCTTGACCAGTCTTAACTTTCACCCCAGTTCTGTTGCCCTGGTACTAAAAACTGGGTCATTGGAAGGGTTCAATGTTTTCAGCTTAGCTATATTTAGAACTAACAGGAATATTTTATATAGGGAGAGTACTTTCTTTGGAATATTTAATTTTAATAAAGCATTGTTACTTAAGAGTTAAGTTGTTATTATATGTTCTGTAAGATGCTGTTTAAGGTTGCTTATCGTTTTTGATAAGCACAAACACTAAAAACACAATTACTACTAAAGCATTCTTTAAAAATTCTATTTCCAAAAGTTTCTTATTAGAATAAATATAGTTTACAGTGACGCAATATTTGAACTATATGGATAAAGCTGCTTCATTTGTACATATACCAATATCAGAGCGAAGAAATAAAAATAATTAATTCCCAAGTAGAAATCGAACCTACAATGGTCACGTTTACAATAAGAACTATATGTAATTTTTGTTTCAATGTGATATAAGAGGGTCTTATTTTTCACAATTTGATGAGCTTTTAGTTTTTAATTTAATTTTCCTTTCTTTTTTATCGTTCATTTTCCTTTAATTGTTTTTATATAAGTATCATTCGAATTCTTTACAAATTCTCTAAGTATTTAAATTGTTATTTTGGAAAATTTAACAATAATTATGTACAAAATTGCTAAAAACAACGAAACTAATTAAGAAAGAATCACTTTACATAAACTTTAATTACATAACAATAAGAATATTACAGAATAATTAAAGTTAAACTATACAAAAACCATTTGCTTGAGACTTAAACAAAAATTAACAATTCAGAATAAGCCACAAACAAAACAAACAAAAATTCGCAAAAACTAACTAAACTACCTGTGATTTACACTTAAAAATAGAATTTAATATAACACATATTAGCATTTCTTATCATAATTATGTTACAAAAACGAGATAACACGTTCCAATAGACTTCAAAGTGGTCTGCCGACGGCGGCGAGCATGAAAGCCGTCGGGGCCACGTCTTTGATCTCAACGCGACGGTACAGGGCGAAGGATGCTGTATTTTTAGTTCTAATAACTTATTATAGTTCAGTCATTAAAGGTTCTTGGTTAAAATTTTCTTGGGTGGAAAATTTTCTTGAGTTTTATTTATAGGTAGATTTTTTTATGTATAAGGGCTATATATAGGGCTTGCCAGGTAGATAGGTCTTGTTGGATTATTTTTTTTATAATTATTGTCTTATAAGTTACTACGATTTTAGTACGATTTTACCTTAAATACTCACACCAAATATAATTGTTCGTTATTTGTGTTTTTTAAGCACAATATTTTACAGATGAATTAAGATATTTTAATTTTTTCAGCATTCTCAAAGCAAAGTTGCAGAGTCGAATCCAAGACTTGGAAACTGAATGTTATTTCTGTTTTATTAAAAAAAAATACGTTTTAAGAAATTCGACTTCTCGAAGTAAACGATACTAAATAAATTCAAAAAGTGAACTTTTGTACATACCATAGATCAATAAATGCGAAAAATATAACAAACAGATTTTTCCAAAAATATAATAAAAACTCTTCTTCCTATTAAAAAAATGTTAGGAATAGCTCTTTTAGTAGTTATTTTTCAGGAAGACGGGTTCGACCACTATACTTTTTACCTAACTAACTACATTATACCTTAGACGCTAGATAATAAATCATACATTTTAGAAATAGGGGCTGTAAAAATCTATAAATATCGATCAAAAAGATTTAGCTAAGCTTTCTATATTTCTTAGAAACTTATAAAAATTCATATAATGTATTGTTAATACTAATACTGCTATTCCTTGAATTCATAAACATATAAAAAATATAAGCTTGACGCTGTATCCCGCAGGGTAGGCAGAGGGAACCTAGTGTGAAGACACTGCGTGTACTAAGTGGGGACACTTACTGCAGAATTCATTTCATTCATGGAGGCATTGCGTGTTGAATGGTAGAATTCAACGCCGCGCTTTGCCACTTCACCAGAGCAAAGAAAAGGCAATATAAACGTAAATAAATATTTAACTTCCTCAAGTGGGGATCGAACCCACACGACGAAGCGCACGACGTCACACCTTTGTGCCGCTGCGCCACGACGGCCTCTATTTAATATATATATTTTTAAATATAATTGAATATTGATATAGTGATTTCATTATTGGTAACGTATTATGGTAACGTCTTATTTTTATTTCCGGACCCTGAAGAGACGTAGTGTTAAGTACCACCACACTCGAACCA
>DWGR01004635.1:0-10991 GCA_018247715.1 Heliconius burneyi
AAAATTTTACGTTATCTTTATGTTTCCGCCCAGTGCAATGGGTTTTCCGAACACTGGGGGAGTCATGTGTTAAATAAGTATCACAGTAGTCACAATAATATTTAGGCATATTGATTGTTTTTGAAACTCTCTAAGACTTTATAGATCACACCAAGCTACATGTACATGCAGGCATCATTCTCGATTGTTTCGTTATGTCACTGTCAGTGTCAACTTTCTTAAATTGCCAGACTCCGGTGTCCTATAATGGATATAATTTTATAGCATCGATCTAATATTTATTAACATTATACTGAGACCAATGTACTCGTGGTACACAAAGAGTGACTGTAAATTCAATTGGTTGTGGATTCGATCTCCACTCGAGAAATGCAATATTAATTAAAATTTCACTTTCCATTTCTTCACTCTGGTGTCGAGGATTTTCAAAATTCGGCGGAAAGTGGCTAACGGAGTGTTTTTTTTACGTTAGGTTCTCTCTGCCTACCCTACTGTGTGCGGGGTACAGCGTCTAACTGATTTATTTTTCAACATTATACTGCTATAAATAGAAAGCAGAGAATGGAATGTCTTGTCGTACTCGCTTCGGCAGTACATATACTAAAATTGGAACGATACAGAGAAGATTAGCATGGCCCCTGCGCAAGGATGACACGCAAAATCGTGAAGCGTTCCACATTTTTTCAGGGAATGAGCATCCTCTTCCCTAACCAACCGGTGTCGCTGAAAAAGCCACTAAGGCTAAAAGCATTAATGTCATGTTCGAAAAAAAAAAAAAAAAAGAGTATACGAGTTTTAAAGCAAGAATCGAGTCTGACTCGAGTCAAACCATACTCGGCACATCTTTAGCTTCAATAGCATAGATTATAAAATAAAATAAACTTAACAAAAACGTCAGTTGTCAAATTAGAAATGTCAACTGTCAACTAAAATCTGTCCTATGCGCTTAGAACAAATGGCGACCATGTGATACTGTTTTGATAAAGACTAATAATTAAGGTCCTGAAAAAACTAATTTTAAAACTTTAATTAGTATGTTATACCATCATTAAAAGTTTGAATTGTATATTTATTTTTTTTGAGGTAAATATATTATGTAAGTATTTTTTAATATGTAAAAGTTGCGAAAAAGTTACATTGTAAATAGTGAGGTTAGGTGATTAATACATTTTTATGGGCATTTATATTTCAGCACAATAACCATGGATTTCAACTCCAAGTTTACTTCAGCTATAACAGGGCTAACATCAGTGGACCCTGACTCCATACAATTCCTGATGTTTAATGATGAAGACATCAAAAAATTAAGCGTAATCAAGATAACTAATACTATATCCTTTGATACAATGGGTAATCCAACTAAAGGAGGGCTTTACGATCCTGCTTTAGGTCCTATAAGGGAAAGAAATGACTTTTGCACTACATGTTCAAATTCTTTACTTAATTGCCCTGGTCATTTTGGCCATATAGAACTACCACTTGTTGTTGTGAATCCACTGTTCATTAAGAATATTTATACATTATTTCGAATAACGTGTTTGAAATGCTTTAAGATCCAAATGGATGATCACATGAAGTTTATATTAAAGTTGCAACTAGAGCTTTTAGATGCAGGTCATGTCACAGCTGCTTTAGATTTAGAAAATTTTATGGGTGATGTGAAAGACTATAAAAGTAAAACATCACCTGAAAAGCCAAATAAAGTTATAAGAAAATATCAAAAACTTCTCAAAAAGAAAGATGCTATTTGTGAAATGTTTCAAAACAAAAACACTGACAAACTGAGAACCAAAATTATCAACAACTTTTTTAAGGCCATAAATACTTCTAAAACTTGTTTATATTGCAAAAGCAAATTGATTAAAGTTACAATATCAGAAAATAAAATAATGCACAATCTTAGTTCTGAGGGTGGAAGTAAAGGTATCAAAATATTAATGCCAGATGAATTAAAACGCTATTGTAAGACTATAGAACAAAATGATGAAGAGTTGCTTATGCATTGTGTACCAGTTTTAAAATATGCTAATTGTAAGCCTGTCACTAATATATTTTTTATGCAAGTCATACCTGTACTACCTCCAAATGTTAGACCATGTAATATATTAAATGGTGAACTAATGGAACATCCACAAACTAATGTTTATAAAGGGGTAATGAACACTGCCTACAGCTCAAGAGTTGTTCTACAAGTTTTAATGGCATCTGATCACCAAAAAGCAATAGATGGGCTGGATCAAAAACCTAGACAAGCATATGAAAGTGTAATGGGCAAAACTACTCCTGAAAAGTTACACACTGTATGGCAGGATTTACAAAAACAGATAAACCAATTATTGAGTTGTGAAGGTCAAGGTTCGACCAGTCAAGGCCTAAAACAGATTCTTGAAAAGAAAACTGGTGTAATAAGAATGCATATGATGGGTAAAAGAGTAAACTTTGCTGCCCGATCTGTTATCACACCTGACCCAAACGTAGACATTGATGAAATTGGTATTCCTGATGCATTTGCAACTAAACTTACATATCCTGTACCAGTTACTGAGTGGAATGTTGATGAGTTAAGAAAAATGGTAATTAATGGACCCAATATACATCCTGGTGCTGAAAAATTAGAGGTTAAAAATGGAAGAGTGATAAGGATACCACCTGATTCTGTACAAAAACGAAAAAGCTTAGCCAAAAAATTACTTACACCAGATGAATATAAAACTTCTGGACTAAAGATAGTTCATAGGCATTTAGTGAATGGTGATGTGCTTATACTTAATCGTCAACCTTCACTTCACAAGCCTAGTATGATGGCACATAGAGCAAGAATTCTTAAAGGGGAAAAGACTCTCCGTTTGCACTATGCTAATTGTAAATCCTACAACGCCGATTTCGATGGTGACGAAATGAACGCCCACTTTCCGCAAAATGAAATTGCAAGAAGTGAAGCATATAACATAATGTCGGTAAGGAAACAATATCTTGTACCAAAAGATGGGACACCATTAAGTGGTTTAATCCAAGATCATGTTATATCTGGTGTAAGAATGTCACTGAGAGGCACATTTTATTCTAAATCTGATTACCAGCAGTTAGTATTCCAAGCATTATCAACTCTTAAAGGCGAAATTAGATTACTTCCTCCTACAATTCTGAAGCCAGTAACTCTTTGGTCGGGCAAACAAGTTTTGTCTACTATAATAATTAACATAATTCCAAAAGGTAAACCCCTTATTACCCTGAGTGGGAAAGCCAAGATTGGTTCTAAGGCATGGCAAAAGGAACCACCTAGACCTTGGAATGCAGGCGGTACTCCATTTTCCAATGCAAACGAAATGACAGAAGCAGAAGTTATAATAAGAAAAGGTGAGTTGTTAAATGGGGTGTTAGATAAAACTCATTATGGTGCGACTCCATATGGCTTAGTTCATTGTATGTACGAATTATATGGAGGTGACAGTTCAAGTGCACTTTTGAGTGCTTTTTCTAAAGTGTTTACATTCTATTTACAATGGATTGGATTTACTCTCGGTGTGAAGGATATTCTCGTTGTTGATGAGGCTGATGAAAAAAGAGAGCAGATTATTCGACTTGTTCGACAAGCAGGTAGAGTTGCCGCTGTCAGAGCTACTGAGCTACCTGCAGATGTTGAAGAAAATAAATTAAAAGATACTATTGGTGAAATGATGATTAAAGATCCTAAATTCCGTGCCAATTTAGATAGACAGTATAAAAGTATGTTGGATTCTTATACTAATAAAATTAATACCGTTTGTTTATCTGAAGGCTTATTAGAAAAATTCCCGTCAAATAATTTACAACTTATGGTTCAATCGGGGGCTAAAGGGTCGACTGTTAATACTATGCAAATTTCATGTTTGCTAGGACAAATTGAATTGGAAGGTAAAAGACCACCTTTAATGATATCTGGACGATCTTTGCCTAGTTTTCCTCCTTACGATATATCACCAAGAGCAGGAGGTTTCATCGATGGAAGATTTATGACGGGTATTCAACCACAAGAATTCTTCTTCCATTGTATGGCGGGAAGAGAAGGTCTTATAGATACTGCTGTTAAAACAAGTCGTTCTGGATATTTACAAAGATGCTTGATAAAACACTTGGAAGGCTTAAGTGTTGCCTATGATCATACAGTTAGGGATGCTGATAGTAGTCTTATACAATTTGCATATGGAGAAGATGGACTTGATGTTTTGAAGTGCCAATTTCTGAGAAAAGACCAATTTCCTTTCCTTGATACTAATTCAAGCGCAGTTGTAAGTAAATCTGTAATCAAAAAACTGAAGGAGGATGAAAGTAATATCAAAACAATTGCCAAATTTCAAAAAACACTTAAGAAATGGAAAAAAAGGAATGGCAATCCATTTGAAAATATACGTACTAGTGGTTTCGCCCAATTTTCTGCAATTTCTAGAAAAAATGTCGATCTTGATGATCCTCCAACTGATAGAACTCGAGATCCTTATTATTGGGAGTTAGAAAAAATGTGGCGATCTTTGGACGACGAGGAAAAACAGCAATATACAAGAAAATCATGTCCAGATCCTATTCCTAGCAAAATGTCTCCTGAATACAAATTTGGCACCATTAATGAACAGTTGGATGGAATCATTCAAAATTATTTAAAAACCCGCCAAGAGAGCATTTACAATGAGCATACTGACAAAGACAAATTTGTAGAGATAATGCATGCTAAATACTTAGCTTCGATGGCAGCACCAGGAGAGCCTGTCGGATTATTAGCGGCACAGTCAATAGGTGAACCTTCTACACAGATGACACTGAATACTTTCCACTTTGCTGGAAGAGGTGACATGAACGTGACTCTAGGTATTCCTCGTTTGCGTGAAATATTGATGACTGCTTCTGCAAAATTGAAAACACCCAGCATGGACATACCGTTTTTGCCGAATATCCCTGATTTAAATAAAAAAGCAGAAAAGTTGAGAAAGAAAATGAATAGAGTTACTGTAGCTGATGTCCTTGAAAAAATAGATGTGGAGTGCGAAGTAGTAACGAGCCCTGAGAGGCAATTAAAAACGACAATGCGTTTCTCATTTTTACCGTACTCACAATATAAAACTCAGTACGCCGTAAAACCATCACAGATTATTAAACATATGCAAAATAAATTCTTTAACGAAATGTTTGCGATGGTACGAAAACAAGCTAAGACCACATCAGGTGTGATGTGGGCGGCGGAGGAAAAGAAACGTCGTACAGTGGCCAACGATGAGGACGATGAAGACGTTACTCCTCAGGCGCCAGAGAAAACTGCTGACCCTGATGTTGATAGCTCAGATGAAGAAGGACCAAACGATGACGATGATAATACTGATGTATGTATATATGAAACTTTTCTTAAAAAACACTTTACACAAAATATATTTCATCTGGCACACAATAGTTTTAAGCAATACCACATAAATTGAAACAATTTAATCATTTTGACTATTGATTTTAATAATTCATTAATTGATTCCAGGCTAAAATTCGGAAAAAACGTTCCGAGGAACAAGAATACGAAGATCCAGAGTCTGGAGAAGAAGAAAAGTCTGATGATGAAGAAGAACCTGCAGAGAAGGAACAGAAAGACGACGACTTAGAAATCACACAGGAAATTACAGCAGAAGATAGTAAAGTAATGGCTAACGTTGTAGACAATTTGAATAACGCTACTAATTATGTATTTGATACGAAAACTCATAAATGGTGTGAACTGACTGTTCTATTCCCAATATCATTCCTTCGTGTCGATCTATCGCAGGCTCTACGCGACGCAGCCACAAAATCGATCATATATGAAGTCAAAAATATAAAACGAGCTTTTACCAACAAAGAGAAAAATATTCTGTATTTAAGGACAGAAGGCATTAACATAGTACAAATGTCTAAATACGATAATTTATTAGATGTACGTAAGTTATATAGCAATGATATCCACGCTATAGCAAATACTTATGGAATTGAAGCTGCCAATAAAGTTATTATAAAAGAAATTCAGAATGTGTTTAATGTATATGGAATTACGGTTGATCCCAGACATTTGACTTTAATAGCTGATTATATGACATATAATGGCATATTCGAACCAATGAGCAGGAAAGGCATGGAGGCATCTACTTCTCCGCTACAGCAAATGTCTTTTGAGTCATCGCTAATATTTTTAAAGGAAGCTGTGCTTAATTCGAAAAAGGACTTTATAAGGTCAGTTTCAAGTTGTTTAATGCTGGGCCAGCCTTGCCGCAGTGGTACAGGTTCATTTAGTTTGCAACATAATAGTAAACTTGTAAGGTAATGAGGTTATTGTATTAATACTTGATAAATAAATAATATTTTGAAATTATAATGTATTCTTCATTATTTACATTTTTAAGATTCTTGTGGAAAAGATAATGTAGAAGGAATTTTAACTCGTAATACCATTTTTGGTTCCTATTATTCAACAGCAAATGTTTTTTTTTATTTATCTTGAGGTTAAGGAAAATATGAAGGAATTGGGTATTATGGTAGATTTTAATAATAAGAGCAAGATCAATTAAAAACTTTTTGTATTTCTCTAAGACTTTACAAGTAGAGTAGTACAGTAGTAGAGTATACAAATATGTTAGAAAATTATATTTTTTATTTCCATTTTTATACCACATAATATGTATCGTGTTTAACACATTGTAAAAAATGATATTAGACTATAGTCTATTTCAAAATACTGTCTATTTGATAAAACTGTCAACAAAATATTTAGTATGTGATAAAAAAATGCATTTTCAATACATAAAAACTATAACATTGGAGCTACAAAATGGAATAAATTTTAGTATTTCGATATATTAATATGTATTAAAAATCTCTGACATGTCAAGTCATATATTGATTGTAATTCAAGTGTTGTTGGTAAAAAAATGTGCTTAAAACCTACTTAATATTTAATAACAGAATGATCACATATATCTGGGCACGCGTCGTCTTGGACGCCGCGTAAGCTATTATAACTAAAATCATAAATAATTTACATTTTATCGCACATACTTTATAAATCGGTTAACCGCAACAAAATTCGCTTCTAACGATTAGAAGGGTTTATTAATTCACAACTCACCATTATCGTTTGGCGTTCGACTAAGTATACATTTTTTTAGGGTTCCGTACTCAAAGAGCTTGTTACATTTTTGTACCTTATGAAATGTATTAATGGTTTTAAAACCTTACCATGCTAATAAATTTGACAGATGTTTTTTTTCTGTCATCGGTTATTTTAAATAAATGATGGCTCCAACAAAGCCTTCTGTTTTAATTTATGAAAACTTCTAAGACCCTGTCGAAAATAAAACGCCTTAGAATAAAAATTTAAAAGTTACTAGTACGGAACCCTCAGCACGGAAATGAAATGCTAGCATTGTTAGTCTATATTCGAGTTACTGCAAATAAGATTGGCTTTTAACGTAGCCCAATATTTAATAAAGTCAATAATTTGTATTATTTATACAGATGCGAGGTTGATTCAAGTCACTGGCTAGGACGGTAACGTTCATATTAAAAATTCTTGGACCCATCATCACTTACCTCCCTTTCACGCGTCTCTGTTATACTATTCAAGCTATAAAAACTCAATAAACAATACTTGTATGGTACTTAAATAGTAGTTAATAAATATATAGCAAATTCAATGTTACGATACAAATTCCGGGTTAATTCGTGTTTTCTACAGAAGATATTATCACAGCCTCGTTGATGTGCGTCTCTCATGTATTTCATTATACAAAATACATCGAACAAAAAGAAAAGACTGCATGCAAAATAAATTCACTTTAAATAAGGGATTGCAACTCTTATCCATACATAATTTCAAACTAAGTTGAAATTGCGAACGTTTCAGCTGGTCTCTTGAAAAAAAGAAACAATAATAATAGTAAGGAATAACTAAACTATTTTGCACACTAAAGTCTCTACTAGTTTTTTAACAATGGAAATTATATCGTAACTGGCTCAAAGCAAACAACCAAGAAATAACTCGATAAAAGTAAGTGAGGCCGATATATTATTTAACATAATTATAGGTATCGCCTCTCTTTTCTTCATATAGCGCTATCGCTGTCTTATTCTGGAAAATTCTATAGACTTTTAGTTGTGTCTGCTGAGTTTTGAAAGTGCTATTGCGCGGTTTCCGCTGTGTTCTGATTAAGCCCTGTTTTCTTTTCAAGTTTCTGTGCCTTTTTGGCTGCTGCCTTTTTAGCAATGGCTTCGTCTTCAGCCGGATTGTCCCATTCCTGTCGTCGCCCTGAACCGAACAAGTTGTAGAATGTTGCGCAGAATATGTACACGCCGGCCGCTATGTAGAACACTATCCGCCATTGTGCTTGAGTAGGCTGTAAGCAAACAAAATGTACATTGACTTTATGTTGATTAAGCATCTATTTTTAAATAAAAATCGGTCAAAAGCGAGTCGGACTCGCATTCCAAGGGTCCCGTACCAATTTCAGGATAGTATGTCAACGGGAAGTACAATTTATAAAAGTTGACATACTGAAGCTTACATGCTTGAAATGAACTACAATTATAAATTTTTCATTATAATTTTTCTATAAAATATTTTCTTAGACTCTTTCCTCTATTTGTACTGCAACTTGCCAAATATCATAAATGGGCTCATATGTCCATGGGAAGAACTCTATCGACTTTGATTACATGGCGATTTTCAAACAATGCAATAAAAAGTATTTTGATTGCGTAGACCGGAATATTTGATCGACGCAATTTCGAGATAAGCTCTTAATAAATGAACAGACAATCAAGAAAGTAATCCTAAGGTTTCCGTTTTTTCGTTATGTGATACAGAACATTGAAAACGAGAATACATTTACAGGTATTAATAAATTAAAGAAATAAAAAATATATACTGAAGACATTCTAAACACGTAAGTAGTTGAGGAGCAATAGAAGAAATATATTTGAAACAATTCTATCTCTAAATACAAGAGTTGATCGTTTGTAGTTTCAGCAATGTAGCTTAAATAACTCGTTTTAAAAAACTAAAACGACTAATAAAATACATACCTTGCCCTCGATAATATATCCTGCAACAATGGGCGCAAGGAGACCAGTGAGGTTGGCGAGGCAGTTGGTAAACGCCATCAGAATACCGGCGAAACGTGGTGAAATGTCTAAGTGGTTCACCTATTAACAATAATTATCACATATTAATAATTATTATAATAATGAAACACCTATATACCTACTTGATAATATTACAAAAAATAAGTAATAAATATTAATTGTAAAAATAGCTTGATGCTGTCTTGCCGTATTGAAATCGGTTCAGATTACAAGCAATGGTAGTGAATTTAAATTTCATTAAAAAAAGACATTTAGATTTTCGCTCTGTAATGTCTTTATATTGATTTCGGTACGTAACAAAATGAAAATATATAATAATTTATTTCCCTGAGTAAAAATCGAACCCATAACGTTCGCATTCGAAGAATTGCGCCACGACGGCCTCTATTAACAACCCTGCTTACCTTAAAACCAGAGTAGATACCACCGTTGAGGCCGACACCCACGGCGAGTATGGCGACGGTGGCGGCGGGGTTGCAGCCAGTGTTCGCAGCGATGAACAAGCCGATGGCGGGACCGTATTCACCTGGAATACAAAATGTTTTGAATTAAAATTAGTATTTGTAACAAAGAATTCTTTAACTTCAGCAACTACTATAAAGAAATTTGCAAGCTGAAAAGCTAGTAACTTTTTTCTCCGCATTTGTTGCATAAAATGACAATATAAAGTGATTTTTTTAAATCTTCACGCTGTACCCCGCATGTAACAGGGTAAGCAGAAGAAACCTAGTGTTTAGACACTCCGTTTCACTTCACTTCACTTTACTCATAAATTTGGAAGCATTGCATCTTGAGTGGCATCATCATCTTGAACTTCATGCAGCGCTTAGCATTACCTTCATTTCCTCGAGTGGGAATCGCACTCACAACCGTCGCGTTTACAATCACACGCTTGTGCCACTGCGCCACGATGGCCTCAAGTATAGATTGATTTGAGATATCTACTCTATCTATCTATCTCTATCTACTAAAAAACTTTAATAAATAAATATTTATAAATATAAACAATACTTTATAATAATATACTCACCAATACTGTTAATGATCTTCCTAACTTGAGTATGGTTGAAGCGTCCGCTGGACAACATCCAGTCGGCGACCACTGAGATGAACATTGAGAAGAGCCACATGCACAGGTAGGGAAGGGCGGAGACGAAACCGTTCTGAAAAACAAATGAAGATAAATATATCATAAAAGTGTTATTATTAACATTTAGATAACAATACTTAATTGTATTAATCATTATGTACCTATAAGAAATATATATAATAAAAACTATAAAATAAAATTTATTTAATTAATTTAAAATTTCACGGTAAAAATGAACTTTGATCACAGATTATATTAGATAACTTATTTTTTTTATTTATAACGATATTTATGTAACTTAATGAGCTTTCTTCCTTTATTTCATTTCCTACAATGCTAACCTTTCGTCAGCAATCGTTATCGCATAATTCCAAAACATTTAACGTTAATAACTTTTTATTAAAAAGTATAATATAAATCATTACTGTCAATAATAAAAAACTAATTTGTAATAATATAATAATATTGTAATTTTTATGAATTGATATATAAAATATCCTATCTTTTAAATTTGATTAAACTGTACACAGTGTACATACAAATTTAATTAAAATCGGTTCAGTTTAGGAGTCCATCGAGGACAAGCAACGTGACACGTAATTTATATATAATACTTAGATATTGTTCAGGGTGATGTAATTATATCACACTATATTTTTATTATTTTTGTCAACTACAATTATTAAGTTTTATCATGACTAGATCAAGAAGGAAGCTCTCACTAAAGTACTCTACAAATATTTTTAGCAGTAAGATATTTTATATATTCAAAATC
>DWGR01004636.1:0-10991 GCA_018247715.1 Heliconius burneyi
GAAATTAAAAACAGACAGTCTCATCTCAAAATATTCACTAATCCTGTCTTGCTAGAACTACAAAATTTCAAAAAATATAACACTTGGAAATAT
Organism: Heliconius burneyi; assembly: GCA_018247715.1. Lineage (NCBI taxonomy): Eukaryota > Metazoa > Arthropoda > Insecta > Lepidoptera > Nymphalidae > Heliconius > Heliconius burneyi. The sequence continues at coordinate 94 of DWGR01004636.1, forward strand.
ACATATAACATTTTATTAGTATGTTTCTAAAAACATCTACTGTTTGCTATTTTAAATAATATAACACATATTTCTATAGAGCTAATATATTACTATTTAATTAACTAGTTTTTTAAGAATCTATTCTAGTATATACAAAGATATTTTAATACTACCTACAAATCTGTAAATCATGCACTAAGTAGGAAGTCTGCAGGATATTGGATTATTAGTCATGCAGTTTTAGATATATTAATATAATAATTTAGAGACTTTTAGAATAAATTAATGAAATTTCGGAAACACGATCAAATTAATTCAAAGGGGGGTCTCGTAGAGACATTTTTTAAAGAAATTATATTACAAGAAATTATATATTACATTATACAAAAGTGCTACAATACCTTCACGAATATGAACGAATCTGCAGGTAGGTCTTGTACATCCTTGCCGATTAAAATCTTGGCACACCGGGAGGGTGTCCAGTAACTGAAAAATGTAAATATATTTCATAAATTATTGATAGTAATTATATTTCAATTGTCATTCAAATAATTCTATACAAAGTGTGTGTGGTCAGATATTATAGTTTCATTATGATATATTGTAACAGTAATTGAACAGTTTCAATACACTCTGAGGCACAGTATAACAATTTGACACATTTGTCAACAGTTATCATTTGTAACTATTTGTACTGTGATTTGTAAAGTAACATTTCCTTATTTGCATATGCACAAGTAGCTATATTTTTTTATGTATTTCATAGAATGTTTGCATTTGATTTATGATAAAAATATTAGACTCACACACAATGTAAGAAAACTCTTTGACTGACAGATGACTAGATCTTCTACTTCATAAACTGTCAAAACTTTCCTATATAAATATTTTACTTGTAAAATCTTTTGTATATGTACTGTACTGTACAATATACATTATGGCTTCTACATAGAGATATGACGGTTTATGAATAGGCGTTATGTTAATGTGTTAATGCTAACTCTATCACTTTATGGACATTCATACATCTGACACTGAAAATAATCCTCATCGCACAGCCGTCTGAAAAAAATGCCGAAATAGTTGTTGTAATATCAAAGAGCTACATGTTACCGGTATATCTGTAACGGGTAGAATTAATGTGTTCTGTATCTCCATTATTATTTATATGACTAAACAATGCGATTATCTAAAATAAAGTATTTGTAAAAAGTAAAATTATGTAAGAAATTCAGTATTACTAACATTTGGAAGCTATTTATGGGTAATATAAAACTCATTTGGAAGCTATACATATATTGTTTAGTGAAAATGCGTGTGTAGTTTCTCAGTCGCTACGGTATAAAAAGGAACAAAGACAAGACACACGGAAGGCGGAAACGCTCGAAGTCAAATCTTGTCGCTGCTTTAATATTACAATAACTTTACAAGATTTGTTGCACAATATGATTGTACCTTCCAAGCATTCTTTGAACATTGGCGCGCTGACTGTGTGTCACCTTTATATTGTAGTCACTGGTAAGTAATATCGGACAGAGTACAAGAAACACGGGGTGAGGTAGCCCAGCAGAGTCAGAGAGCAGGTCGTCGTTCCGTAGCCGTCAGTGTTAAAGTATGCTGCACTATGCACATAGTAGGTATGAATATATATCTAAATGGCATGCAGAACGCTTGAAATATAATCATTATTGCGCAGCCAATCTTATTTAAGCGTGACTATATTTTACAAAAAGCTAAAGCATGATGCTAGACAATTCGTACCAGGGCGAGGGCGTTCTATAGGTTTTGTAGCGTCCAAAGTATACCCATAAAAACCAACGGTCGCTATAAAAAAGCTTAAATAGGCTGTGTGGGGAGGTTTGCGAAATGTGTCGTATCGGCTGTCGTAAGAGTCCTTCTCTGCCGTCATGCTGGTTATCGGTAGGTAGGCATGGTTAAATGTAAAAAAATAAATTTATACCTTTAGCTTACATGACAGTTCTGGACGTGACATGTTAGTGGTAGTACAAACTGCAACATAATGACCATTAGAGTGCGGTTACTGTACGACAAACAAAAGAAAACCAAGTATATTAATTACGTCTACGGTGAGTTCTTAAAGCGTCAGAGAGGTTTCGACGAGTCTTAAGCGGGGAACGGCGAAGCACTTTAAGCGTTTACAAGAAAACTCAAAGTAGTTAATTGGCCCGCGCACAAACAGAAATATAGCAACTGAGTCTCAAGATGACAAATTATGTAACAAAATTAAAGGCTTCACTTTGATTTTTCTCATTTCACCGCCGTCATTTCAACTACCAACTACGCACAAATTTAGATTTACTTTTAAAAAGCGTATAGCTCAGTATTAGTGAAATATAAAAACCCCCTTTCTGCGGTTGATAGTTGACACTGCAGCAGGTGAACTTCTTCCAAGGAGTTGACTTTACCTTATATTTATATGCACAAAAATATTGATATACATATAATAATATTAATAATAAAAAATAATTCTTGCAAAAGATTACATCAACTCATTGAAAGAAATATTACTGGCTTCGTTGTTTTCATTAATAAAATACACCTTTACTGAAATTACCGCACACACAAACAAGGTGGTAGTATTTATAGAAATAATTAAATAGTTTTTGTTATATAAACAAGTTTCATGCGAGAGTAAAGCGGCGTTTCAGTAGAGGCGACACAGGAAATCACTTATATTGAGGATATTAAAGTAAGCTGATTATATCTTACCAGGTGTAAGCAAGGCAATACTGTAGAGTGACTTCTTCCACATTTGAAAGCAAGAATGTTTCACTATACAAAACTAAAAATCATCAACGAGTAAGTTGTAGCATCAACTGTTCAACAATATAAGATACAGTTACAGCACAATGACTAAATGATTGAGGTGACGGTTTTGATACATATGATGCCTTTTAAGCGATGCCTTCAGATTCACACATTACTTTGCCACAGAGTGTCCAAATAGTCTGTGTCGGCACTCCTAAAACCATGGCGGTTACTTTGGGCAGCTTCAGTTAAAACGCGTCCGATGCGCCGCCAAGCGTCATAGGAAGATTAATTTGACTATTTTTATTTTTCACAGTGTGCGATACCGACACGAAGCGCTGCCAAGCGCAGCTTGACCTTCTGTTACACATACCTACGTAGGCCACACTTTAGCGTAGACTACTTTAAATTGCCTAAAGCACAACTAAATTTTACTACGTAAGCCAACTGACGAAGCAAGCTCAGATAGCGTTCAAAGTAATTTTGCAAACAGATCAAAATGTATATTTAAATATGATCAAAGTAAAAGACTTTGACGGTAACATGGAAATATTATTTTTAAGTCACAAATATTGCTCAATGTTTTTAATTTGCAAAAGAAATAGAGGCAGAGGTGTAGAGGTAGAGGCGATATGCGAGTTAGGTTAGAGCGAACACACTTGAGCCCGTGACCGGAAGTGCAGGAGTGCGCAATACTGGGAGAGGAGACTTCAGCTCTGAGTGAGGGTCGGGACTCGGGGTAACAAGCGACATGCGGCCAAACCGCCGGACTTGGGGAGCAAGTGTGGGCGTGGTGTGGCTGGTCGTGGCGTGGCGGGACGTGGCTGGTCGTGGCGTGGCGGGACGTAGCGTGGGCACGCGGCACTCGTTACCTGTCCGCGCTCGTCGGTGTATTCCACGTAGGGAGCGTTGGGCGGCGCACAGCCTGTCCGTCCCGAAACAAAAAGCGACAAAAGATTGCAATGCGGACGACAGCCGAAGCGGTCATTCGGAAGGCATGTAACAGAAAGCGTTAAAAATAAATAGAAAGAAGTGCGACTTAAAAGAAAACGCGAGAGCAACGCGCGTCGACTCCGCGGCCATGATAACGCACACTTAGCACACACTGGAGCACTAAAATAATGAGTATAATACCTGATGAGCCAAATGTATATAGGGGTGGTGGGTTCTATCCATGCGAAAATTAGAAGGCGGCTGTGTTAGGTGCGGGCTCGCTGTCGCAAGCCGTAGTCACTAGGTACTGTCGACACTCGACACAATGGCCAAAGCGCACCCGTGCGGAGCTCCTCCGAGAACAAGCGTGTACGTAGCGGGAAACGGGGTCGACGGACCAAGCGCTCAACTCTCAGTACGACGATACTCACGAGACGACGATGGACAAGAGGTAATAAAAAACGTACAGTCATGCATTTCAAGCGTTATTATTACCGGGATCGTAGATACGAGAAATATACACGCATAAGATAAAACGGTAAGTGAGTAGATACATAATAGAATAGATAATAGCATAAAACTACCTAGACTATCGCGATACGGAGGCCGTTCGCTTCGTCCTTACAATAGTACAATACAAATGTGACAACACGCCTAGCGCTAAACCCCGACAGGCCGGGGACACTCCGCACACGTACGAGTCTCTACGCGGAGACCCCGCGCCCCGCGCCCCCCCGGCCGCGGCCGCACCGCACCCTGTGCCCCCCGCCGTCGCCCTAGGTAGTCTTCATCTTTTTGTAGGGGTTGACGGCGGCCGCAGCGGCAGCCGCCGCCGCTGCGGCCGCGGGCGGCGTGGGCGGCGGCATCGCGTACATGTAGGGCTGCTGGTAGAAGGCGGGCATCTGAAGCGTGGCAGGCGGCGCGGGCCAGCCTGGCCGCATCATAAGCGGCGCGCGCATGAGGCCCGGCATGGCAGCGCGTGCCTTGAAGGCCTGCTGCGTGTAGGCGGCTGCCGCGTGCGCCATGGCGGACTGCTGCGCCGCCAGCGCTAGCGCAGCCGCGTAGTTCTTGTGCGCCACCTCCTTGGCTACAGCGGCGGCGTCGGGCGCGGCATCGGTTGCGGCGGCGGGTGAGGCGGGCTGTGGCGGCTGCGGCGGCGCGGGCGCAGGCGGCGGCGCGGGAGTGCCGGCACCCGCCGCGGCCGTGGCCGGCGGGGCAGACGAGGCGGGCGCGGGGTACTCACATGACACGGGCACGAACGGCTGCTGCAGCTGCATCAGTTGCTGATACGTGGTCGCTGGCTGGTACACGGGGACCCCGGCTTTGTCCGCGGCGGGTCGTTTGTACGGCACCACCCCGGGGAAGGCCTGCGAGAAAGAATTCGTATTAGTTGGTTCGTTCCACGAGCAGAGGGGACTCCGTCCCAGAAGTCCACAGTGGCTCGAGATACTTACGAAGTTATCGTAATAGAAGGAGCCGACGCTTTTCATGTCCATCTGAAAAGAGAAATAAGACGGTTGAGCGGGGTTCGATGGGCTGTCGGGCGAGGGTGTCGGGCGGCGGGGCGCGGGCGGGCGGGGGCTGTCCGCGCGCGCCTCGCCGCCCGGGAGGGGTGCGGGAGCGTGCGGGCGGGAGCGGGGGTTGAGGGGCGACGGGAGCGGGGAGCGGGAGAAGCGTGCAAAGCTGGCGGCTGTACCGGTGGCGGCTCGAGCTCGGCGGGCGCCGGACGTTTCTTGCCCGGCTCCGAAGTCGCGCTCGCTGCCGGCTGCTGCGCTGCGGCGGCCGTCTACGTGAAGCGAAGCGTCGCAGGACGGGACAGAAACAATAACGATGTAATAGATGCACAGAATACACCTAAAGCTCTGCATAAGGTGATATTATGCGATAGATAAAAAATTAAAAATAAAGCGTGAGTGCGACGGAAGCGTGACGCGGCGAACTGAACAGAAGCGGCGGCGAGCGAGACCAAGCGGAAGAAGAGAAGCGAGCGAGGCGAGAGCGTGCAGCCTGGTGGCGTACCGCGCCGCGCGCCTGCGCCTTAAGGTGCGCCTGCAGGTGCAGGGGAGGGTGGAAATAGCGGCAGGGGTCGCGGACGCAGCGGCCCTTGACGGCGTCCATGCACACCGTGACACAGCCGTCGTCGTGCGCGGCCACGGGCGGCGGCGGGTGTGCGAAGCGACACTCGGCCTCGGCGCGCTTGCACGCGCCGCGCTGGAACTCCCGGCACACCTGCACCACCACACACCAGCCATGTCGCCGCTCGCCTCGCGCCTCTCTACCCATTACTTTCCGACTAACCGGCACCGGACTAATTGTACTCTTACAAACTAACTGATTTGCCAACTATTCAAATACGAAACACTCGTCATCTTGTTTAAAATAAAAGTATTCGTTATCATTGAAATAATTACATTATAACAAGTTTTAAAAGAATATATCACTCGACGCCGCTTTAGATTTATTAAAAAAACTTTTTGGTTTTAAATTGATTGATAGACAACGCATCCGTCGCAGTTTCAAATAAATTAGTCAATATCGAATTTTATTAATTTTAAGTTTACTAATGATAAATATATATATCGTGTTAAAATGGTACCACAATGTAGGCACAAAATTATTATGTTCGTATAAATAAAGGCAAAGAGGCGGCAGCTTCTTCATATGAAATATGACATCCTATATATAATACATGTTACTTCAAGTATGTCTGCTGTGTATAATTTTAAAATAAATTCAATATAATTAAAAAGCGTGGCAACATTGCCGATATTGCGCCAACAGTTTAGGCCCTTCACCGGGAGAGAGTGAAGCGAGTGATGCTCGTAAAGCGCACGCGCAGACGTATTGAGCCAGTGCGCCCACGCGCCACATACACACGGGATAGGTAGAGGCTGCGTCGCCTGTACTTTGCGCAGGAGATCGACACTGCATTACAATACTTCAATCAAGTTTTGTAAGTGCTATCATAGTAACATTAAAATATTATTTTACTCTCTTAAATATATAACTACTGATAAAGGGTTGTGTCGGTCTCCAGAAAATTGCAACATTAGAAAGCGCTACTCGGAAAAGGGGACAATAAGATATTAATAATGGGTAACGTAATGTCCTTACCTCGAGTCGGTCAGTGCGGGGCAGCTTCTGCTGCAAAACAGGTTGCTGCATGACACCTAATGGCGACGCTGCCGCAGCTGCCGGATCATGACCCAGCATTGCCGGCACCAACTGTGGCGTATAATATTGGGCATACGTCGAACCCACGCCTGGCACTCCCGATAAGTACGGAGATGTGGCCTGAGAGAACACAATATTAGTCTTAAGCTATTCCTTTACATAGCAATTCAAATATTATAAAATCCATTTCAACAAGCTCTACACTCTTTTGCAAGCAATTAAAAAAGAGAGCTTCAATTGCACCTACTACTCCAGTTAGTTTTATCCTTAAAGCCATATCATGCGTCATTACACTTATTCAAAATAGAAATTAAAAAGCATACTGTCTGTCCGGTTAAAAGTACCTCCACCGGCCAAGGATAGGAACAGATATAAAAAGGTAGTTGCTGTGTGTTAAGGTATTTCTAAGCACCAATTGTTACACTCTAACGCTTATCTGGATACTTCTGCGGAATAAAAGGGTAATAAAGGAAGGGATACAGGGAGACTAGGCAAGTGGTGAGAGGCCGGCAGCGGCGCAGAGTCTGCGATGGTTACCTGCGGGGCGAGCAGGGCCAGATTGATCGGGTCCAGCGCGGCGAGGTGGCTCGCGGCCGCTCCCGCTACGCCCACGCCGCCCACCTCAACACACAACCACACAAACACGCTACTCATCGTGCTCCTCGACGTCGCTCCGCGCACTATCTGATACAACTCTACAGAAGCGCAGCCGTGCGAGGAGGGACTCCGAGAAGTTCAGCCAGTAATGTTAGCAATTGTGTAAAAGTGAAAGAATATATTTCAGTGACTTAATTGCATTACCGCTTGTATCCAATGATAAAGATGTGAGTAAGTTGTTGAATAAACATGCCTTTTAGATATATCAAAATATACAAATACAAACATGCTTAAGCTGTTGTGATGAGCGATTGACCTTCGGGGTATAAGTTTAAATTGTACCTGTCCGTAATGATTTTGGATATAAATTATTTTAAATCAAGTCCAATGATGACAGTATTCAAATATGTTGTTAAAGATATGAATATATTTATATTTTATAGTTATTTTTTATAAAAAAATATTTATGTAAAATATATATGTTTATATATGTTTCGAAAAATATTTCAAGCACAATTTAAACCATTTTCAATTTAGCTACACTATCACTTATGTATTTAATGTTCAAATATTACGTTATAGCAAGTAACATTGAAAGCTGTTTGCGTGCACGTATTAAAGGCCGATCGCTCAAAGCATTACATTTGGAACGAATACGTAAGAAGAAGAAGCTCACCACGGCGGGTACTTGGCCAGGTAGCACCTGGCCCGGCGTCAATCCCATCTGCTGCATTAAGGCGTTCTTTAGTGCTAGGTGATTTCTACCGTTGATGAGTAGTTGATCTTTCAGATGTTGCGGGGGGTGGAAATATTTGCAAGGTGGTTTCTCACGGTTACACCGGCCCTGAAAAATGCAAAAAATAATAAATATATCGTTTTAACATAATTTTATTTCAAAATAAATTACAGCAATTTCGTCAAAAAGTAGTCAAAGATTCTCGTAAGCGAGGATACCTCTTGGTTAACTTTTCAGAATTCTCATAATAAAAAGCTACTAAATAAATGGTGAATGATGTTAAAGCTTTCATTAAAATTAATGGAAATAATGAAATGAAACGTACATTTCGGTTAATATGTAAAATCGAAACCTTCCACCGCATCCGCCTATGATGATTTATTTAAACTCGCGTAATTAACTGTCGCACGACGTGACAGGAAGAGCTTCGTCGACGTTTTATCTCTAAGCGCCGAGCCCCGCGCCATATTTTATTCAGTGAAAAAAAATAACGGAATAAGACCTTATCGCCATTTTAAAGGAAAATATTTAAACAAACAAACTTTTACTGAACACCAAAGTAATTTAGTTAGAAACTTGAGTCACTGATAAAGTCTATAATACGATATAATCTTATTTTGCCTTATAAATTTTGTTGGGCAAAATATGATAAATATGTTGTACGTGTTTTAAAATATCCTAATCATGGCGCTTAATTAAATAAAATAAATACATACATTTACTTAAATTTATTTTAGATACTTCCTTTAATTTGTAGAACAAATCAAATACATTTATTATAATTATTACTATTTATTATTGCTGAGGCCGTCGTGGACCAGGGGCATAAGGGTGTGACTGTAACGCGACGGTTGTGGGTTCGATCTCCACTCGGGAAAAGGAAATATTTCTCTAAATTTATATTTCTATTTCTTCGCTCTGGTCTCGAGACAAAGCGCGGCGATGAGTTTCGCCACTTAACACGCTATGTTTCCAAAATTCAGCGGAAAATGGGGAACGGAGTGTCATAACACTAGGTTCCCTCTGGCTACCCCGCTATGTGCGAGATACAGCGTTATTTTTTTAATTTTAAATTTATTACTCATAAATTATAACAAAATATGTCCATAGCATTTATACAATGTACCTATCTATATACTCTTGTATCGAAAAATGATTTATGCAGAATAGCGGTCCAGGCGTGTCGAGCTTCTTTTATGTATCTAGAGGACCTCTTATGAGCTTATCAATATGATCCAAATAATTAAGTGACAACAAACAACAAATTATTTTATTAATATCTTATTATGTTATTAAAATAAATAATTGGCAAATTTAGTAGTTAGTAAATCACAACAACCAACGAATGTAAGCTCAACAGTTAAGTGCGGTACCAAATTTTCTCAGTTATTAAACTTGGACGATGCGTGCTAAAACTAGCTAGCACAAGCAGTCGGCTGCATTTAGATTAACTTGTTACTGGCAGGCATAATGTTAGTTGGACGGTCCTCTCGCAGTTTAGCTAGGGATAAAGTTATTATTTCCTGTTACGTTGTGCCGTCTACTTAACCGAGTTTCGATTCCTAGCGAGCCGTTTGTGAAACTTGAATGGGTGATCATGTTCCTATCTTAACTAAGATAACTTCATTTGATCTATTAAACCAGTGTCCATTGGTGGGGATGAACAGTTTCGACAATAAATGTTTTACAGAATCATGTTTAAAATATAATAAGGAAATGTTGTTTTAGCTATACTTGTTCAGTGTGGAAGGCAAATTTAATTTACAAATAAATAAAAATCATATCATTGCGATGGTTGTGAATTGGATCTCCGCTCAGGGAAGGTAGGATAAGGCGTGGCGGTCACTAGTTCAATGAAGTGTCTGTAAGAATTTTCTGGAAAGGAAGATCTGAGTGTCTTAGAGTGACACTAGGTTCCCTTTGCATATCTGCTGCAAGTTTCTATGACAGGTATTAAATGGAAGCATGGCAACAGTCATAGAGTCCACAAAAACGAAGGCGTGGGCGGTTTGCGTGGCGATTTGGTAATAAAGGAAATTATATTTTAATTTACTTTAATTTTAAGCTTAAATCTATAAAAGATAAATGGTTCATCCATTATATCCTTTGGCTTACACTTTAATATCTTAATCCACCTCACCACATACTGCTTATACTTTTCTTAAAATGTTACTATATTAATTATCTAATCCGTTCTTTCAGAAATCTTAAGCGCATAATAAAGCTTCTGTATAGCTCAGCGAATTGATAAATTAAAGTTAAGATTCATTAATTGCGTTATTTTTATTTCCATTTCAAGTTTATTTAAAAGCCTTAACCACAAATTTAGTATATCTGATCGTATCGATTAACGTGACATGCCCGCAGTGACGTATGCCGATCGTCTCAAACTGATGGTCATAGCTCCACCCTCACAGAATGTTATATTACATACATACATATGTACATATATATGGATATTTTTATTCCTGAAGTACAAAGTTATTTTAACTTCCTACATTTATGTTATACTAAAACAAGATTTATTAATAGAATGTAAACTTAAAAACTTGTGACATCAGAGGTTGTCCCATTTTATCATGTTATTTATATTTTCTTTGTGAATATAAACACCCAACTTCAGTGTGAAGCGCTTGTAATAAGAAATGCTAGTATTTGCTACTTTTAGAATTAAATTGGTTATATAGGGTGAGCCTTTGAATGGCCA
>DWGR01004637.1:0-10991 GCA_018247715.1 Heliconius burneyi
CATCATTTGTATAGAATTTCAGATCGTAGCTAAACATTGTTAAAATATAAAAATAAATATTATTATATTATTTACTCCATTTTGAACAATAAATATGTATTTAAAAAATATAAAGTATAAACTTGTATAGTAAAGTTTGTTTTATTTTCGTCAATGTTGCTATGTGAGATTTTGACATATAATGTAATGCTGTCAACATAAAAAATATTTTTATTATAAATTATATATAATAATATCAAATTATAAATTAACATATTTTTGTATTATATATTTCTTATTATTATCTCTCTATGTTATATATATATAACATAAGTGTAGATTTCAATTTCCTAAAGTGAAGGATTTTTTTATCGGTCTCTTTATAACGTCCATTTATTTCTATTTTGTGTAAGTTTTTGCCAAAAAACCCGTTGACACGCTTTTGTTAGTGGACGCTTGGTAAGCCTCGGCAATATTTGATTATGAGGTAGACGAGTTTTGGCCTCTCTGAAGTTAGCTTTAGAAGTCAGATTTATTTTTAATATTTTTCTGATACTTTTGATTATTTTTCTTCCCCAATGAACAATGCGAAAGCCTTAAACCTATTATATAATATGATATAATATTGCTTAGAAGTAATTTTTGAATAATTGCGCAAAGCCAAAGTGTCAAGCCTTGCACAGCTCATTGGATCCCTAATGATTCGAACGTCTCTACGTTGTATGCGATCAAATGGATCAAGCTGATTCTTTAATATTTAATTGACCAGTAGACGTGGGAATACCTAAAGTACACCAGAAAAATAAAGCACTTGCAATAAAAACCGCCGCCATGTCTAAAATAACTTCTTACAATATCTAAAACGTTTTATATCCCAGATACCTACGACTCATTAAGTTGATTGGTAGTAAATTCGTTTCCATGACAACTTCGATGAATATCTGATAGAGCAGTAAAAGTAAGCCTCCAATCTTTATATAGGGCACTATAATTATAAGACTATACTTTTATATTCCTTGTAATTGATGACAAATGTTTTAGTGCTAAAGCTGTTTTGTGTTTAGCTTCTAACAGATTCTTTCTGAAAACGATTTTTTGAATTAATGACCGATTTTAAAATAATAAGTATGTATTTATTATTATATAATATGTATTTATTATTAATTATTGTTATTGTGTATAGTTGGTACTTATTTACAATTCAAAATATGTAATTTTTGGAGTTGGCACGCAGAGTGAGAAAATGAAAATATTAAATATGACATCCCCGTACATTCCCCAAAGAAAAGAAAAAGAATCTGAAGACCCCTTGCTAATTTAAGTATTGTATTTATAAGCTTTTTTCCGTCTGTGTGCTTCATATCAACGTCATTATCACATCGTTTCATATCTATTCCATATTACAGTATTGCGATCCCTAGTATATATTTTGGCATCGCTGAGGTTGACGTGTTTGTTTTAAGCAAACTTTCTGGTTTCTGCTGTTGGTTATTTCACTAGTTATTTTCCAGAACCTATCATTTTCCATTTTTCCAGAGATTTACCTTCTTTGTATTGTATTGAATATCTCTTTTCTTGTCATTTTTTTTGTAATTATTATGCATAAGTCTACGGAAAGTACCCTATAGGTTTTAATTACGCGGGCAAATTCATACAAATTAAATTGCAATGGACAGGGTTTTTAGGGTTCCTCAAAAGGAAAAAATAGAAGGCATAGAAGGAATTATATGTTAGGATCAGTGTATTGTCTGTCTGTTAAGACCATTTATCTTGAGATCGCGCGGAGGTCTCAAACTAAATATAAATATACTAGCTACGAGCACTTATGTATCGATTTTGTTCCATTTTGTATAAAATTCGTCGCGTAATCAAAATCTATAGGGTGCTTCCAGTGGATCTACATTAATGAAATTTAGTACGTTTTGAGAACTAACATTTCAGAGAAAAAAATATTACAAACTTAGATTTGTAATTCATCTCATACAAAATGAGTTCATGCATATGCCTTGTTGGTGAGTCCCCACTTAATCGGACTTTATTTTTTTCTTAAGCCCAAAACACAAATAAGTATGAAATATATATAATTTATTTATAGTGATATATTGTCTTCTTAGTTCTTACATAAAACATTTGTATATATAATATACGTATCTACGTACGTATTTACCCATATATTATACAAACCATTTCTTATTGTTTAAATGGTTACAGTATAAATATAAATAATAATAAAATACTATTTATGAGCAATTGTATTTTGTTCAAAGTGTATAGTGTAGTGTATATTGAAACAATTATCTTCCAGATTACATGCGAAGCATTACATTGACTGATGATGATATAAAATAAAAAGTCTGTAATATATCTTTGATAGGTGCACGAAGGCTTAGGTTCTAAGGATATCGGGCTAGCGCATTTTTTATAAATCACATTTATTTATACGTACTTAAGTTTGTAATTATTTTTTTCTATGAAATACTTTTGACTTAGTAACTTTTCGGTTTTTTTTTGTATTTCTATTGTAAGTTCACACTTCGATACAAATTTCATAAATGTAGGTCCACGGGAAGTGTCTACTCTATATGTTATACAAAATGCAGGAAGGTCGATGCATAAATGTTCGTATCTCTTGATTGCGTTGACTTAGAAGTTTGGTTTTTTCTGTGCTTCAAGGAACTATAGACTTATAACGAAGTGATTCTATTAGGGTTTTACCTTTTGAGGTAGGAAACCTAAAAAACTCTTTAGAACACGTTCAATTTATCTTACTTATAAATACGAACAAAATTCATACATGCTTTCAAATTTTTAAATCAATCGAAGTTTATTAACTAACAGATATTGTTCCAGCAATACGACAATTTCGATTACGTTAATTGATTCCTTTGAGTTTGCTTTATAATTAAATATTTAAAGGTAAAAGTGCCAAGAGAGACATCAATTGACTTTTAACTGGAGGAAGATGATATGAAAAGTATAAGGACTCCCGGAGAACTATATGAAGAGGTTGATGACAGTATACGAGTTAAAGAGGTATACAAAGGCCGTAGCGTTTGGCGCCCTGGTCTCTCTGGCTACTTCACCAGGGATAAACCGTGCATAATCCCGCAAACTTAAGTATGTGAACTTCTATAAGTTGTACTTATCGTTGACCGAGAATCGTGTCATCGTGGACATCATTGCAGCGTTGAATTCGTCTTCTCAATATGCACTGAAATTAGGGAACGGAAGTGTCTTGATGGGGACGGAGTACCTTAACATTAGGCTCCCAGGTTCCATCTGGTTAAGGTTAATGATAGTAGGGGCTATGCGCGGGATACAGCGTGAACCAAATAAAAACAAAAAATAGCAGTCATCTAAAAAAAATAATTCAATCAGCTGCACGCTGTACACCACTGACAGCAGGGTAGGGAGAGGGAACCTAGTGTTAAGACACTCCGTTCCTCACATTCCGCTGATTTCTGGAGACATTGCGTGTTGAGTGGCAGAATTAAACGTCGCCCTGTGCCTTGACACCAGAGCAAGGAAATGGAAATATAAATTCAAATAAATATTTTATTTCCTCGAGTGGCGATTGAACCCACAACCAATCCGTTTACAGTCACACTTTATGCCCTTGTACGACAACTGGGCTCTATTATATTAATTATTTAATAATAAAAATTGATTATTAGCCTAATAGTAGTGATCTGACTTGACAATATCTATAGTTGCCCAGATAATAACCATTTCGATAATTACTTTCAGGTGAATTTTGAGGGAAACTTTAAAAGCTTGTGCAATTTTCCTTTTGGTCTCTCGTGCTAATAAATTACTTGTAATCTTTTAAATTATTAGGTTATTTGAAAGATTAAACATAATTTCGGTAGAATAAATTATTCTTGTATGTTAATTTCTTAATAATGATATATAAAAATATTTTATTGAAAACATATTTTCCTTAAATATAGTTTTTTTATGTATTGATGAAAGGAATAATTTATGTTTATACAATTAAATTGTAGACGATATAGAACCTCAAGTACTTTTAACTTCTCATACTGTTTTCAGTGTGAGGATTGTACGTGATACTGTAACAAGTCATTTTGCAAAGATAGCAAAATAATTTAATATCAAAAACATCTCGACAGTAGTAACGGCTAGATGAATTGTGATGATAATATTTCTTGTAAAATGGTTTTCCTATTGTATAAAATATCAATTTCTTTGGTTTCCCCTGTTTCATTTATATTCCTTACAAGTCTCTACTTTACATAAATGGTCCGTAGGAGATTAAGTTTTATTTCTTTTGTTGTAATAGCTTACATTTAGCTGATTATTGCGCTTTTAGTGGTGATTTGTTGTTGTTTGGGGAAACTTATAGAAAATAAGAAAAACTTATTATACACTCTGATTATACGATTATTTAAGTTTCAAAATTAATAATATTAACATATAAAAATAGGTAAGTATGTATATTACAACATACTCGTAGATGTTAAACTGCACGCAGCAATAGGCATAGTTAATCAGACAAAGCCTGAGAACGGGGCGTCTCAAATAATTCTATTGTAAAACTTAAATGATTATAAACGGAAAATAAGGAACGAAGTGTCTTAACACTAGGTTCCCTTTGCCTACCATGCTGTGTGCGTGAGACAGCGTTATGCTAATAAAAAAAGGATACCTAGTTGGGGGCATAAGCGTGTTATTGTAGACGCAACGACTGTGGGTTCAATCCCCACCCGGGGTAATCTAATCGGTAAAAAGGCCAAGCGTGCGGCGTGAAGTTTTGCCACTCAACGCGCAATGTCTCAAGATTTTGATGGAACAGTTGTCTGTTTTTAACCCGCTATGTGCGGGATACAGCGTGAAGCTAAAATAAATACATATGTAATATTATATAATATATAGTAATAATATATTAGTAATATTTAAATCAACTTCAATAGACATCACAGCATCAGTAGCTAATTACATTCGCTTTAAAATATTTAATGTAATTTGTTTCTCAAAGTGGAATGACTAATGATGATGTATTGGATATATAATTTGATATGTTTAAAGTTTTCTCAAATATTAACGATTAAAATTAGTAATTTTGATAGATTAAAAACATTGTTTAATAATTATACAGTATGTAATAACATTGATAATATCCAAATCTAAATAATATTAACACATAGGTAATTGGTTATGCAACTAAAAGGATTTAAATTAAGTATATTTAAAACAGTTTCTTCCCTTGATAAAAAAAATAATACATGAAATTATAAAAAGATGAAACCAACTTATTTATTTTGCGTGTTCGCATTTTTCAAAGTTTTCTGCCCTGTTTGTACTGTAAGTGCTGGAAAAAGTAATCTGGAAAATCGTCCGACAAACATGAAAAATATGTATAATGAATGTGAAGCCTCCTCTTATACCTATCTAAATCAGTGGAGAGGCCAAGGGGGGTCATGCACCAGGCGCAGCTCGTAAAGGGGCGCCAAATACTCCGCAGAACTATTTAAAGATAACATATGCAATTATATTGTATTCGCCTAGGGGGCGCTGTAAAACTATTTTGCCCCGGAGCCGACTTAAGCTCTTTACGCCACTGATAACGCTACCTAAATTGATTGTGTTTTTATAAATAGCTTTATATGAATTCCGGAATGTTTGAGGTGTTTCCGAGCGCAGTCATGCACACATATATCGGTGTCTTCGAGGTTGTAGAAAAAGGTAGCCAATCTCTTTCATGGAGTTTTAGTTTGGGGCATTCGAACCTCAGGATAAACTTAAGTTTACACATAATATGGATAATTTTTCTTATTAAGGTGAGGACGTCGTGAGGCAGTGCCTCAAGCGTTTGAGCATAGGGTCGCAAGTTCGATCCCTCTCGTGGGAATTCTTTATATAACATATGCAGTTCGCTCTGCTAACAAGGCAAAGCGTGGCGTTGAGTTCCGTCACTCAACACGCGATGCCTCAAGAATATGGTGAAAAGTGTGTCTTAACACTAGATTTTCTCTGCCTATCCTGCTGTATTCGGGATACAGAATAAAGCTATAAAAAATAAGATTATTATTTTGCCTTATTAATATTTTACCATGGCAACACGATGAGGGGTTAGCAAACTTAACAATTAATTATAATTTAAGATCTTACATATAGGGATAATAGGGTGTGGCAACCTTACAACCAGATATTCTCTTGTTTGTTGTACATAAACTTCTCTTATTACTTATTGTGTGATCTTCAAGATAAAACGAAAAATATAAGAATATTAGATTTTTTGGGAGGCGCTGTCTCTGCAAACGCAGCGGTTGTGGATTCAATTCACAATCGGGGAAATGAATAATTTTGACATTGCTCTCCCTGGTAATAAGACTACACTGAGTCGTGTTCCACTCGCCATCTAATATCTTAAAAATTGGGCGGAAAGTGGGAATAACCAATGAAATTTTCTACATCACATATTTTTTTCTTGTAATTATGTGTTGTGGTACAATTATTATTTATAATAAGCATTTTAATGGGGAAAGGAGTGTCTTTATACTAGATTCCCTCTGCCTACCCTGCTGTGTGCGGGATACACCGTGAAGCTGATTTTTTTATTTTTTTATTTAAATAGTAAGCCCAGTCGTGGCGCAGGGACACAGGCGTGTGACTGCAAGCGCGACAAGTTGTCGGTTCGACTTCAACTCGAGGAGATGTAATAAATTTTCGTGAATGACTTTTTATTTCGCTGTGGTGTCGAGATAAAGCGCAGCGTTGAGTTCCGCCACTTAACACGCAATGGCTCTAGAATTCGGCGGAAATAAATAAAAGAAGAAATAGTAAGCATTTTTGTCATTCAATGTCAGACTTTTATATCGAAAGCTAATTATTAAACGTCTTCGTCATAATACTAATATCTACATTAAACTCAAAGAGCTATAGAATTTGCGTCCGCCAACGTGTTAAGACTTTCAAATCAATATACCGTTAAAGAAATATTAAAAAAAAATCAGCTTCAAGCTTTATCCCGTACACGGTACCCTATCGAGTAGGCAGAGGTAACATAGTGTTGAGACACTCCGTTCTCCACTTAAATATTTTAAAATTTTTATTATTTTATTTGTTTTATTTCCGGAAAACAATAACTTTATTAGGGGCTCTACATTGTAGCAGCAACTTTGACATTGACTTTAGTTAGGGGTACTGAGATCCGGCGCGTAGAGGTAGCTTGTGCTACCTACTGAGTGTAGTCGCGCCTTGACTCCGTGTGGATGTGCCGCCTGGTCGCTCCTCGCCGCCGTCCTCCTCCTCGTATCGCGCGAAAAAACATGAAATTAGATATATATTTAAATGAAGTGTATCCTACTGTTATTAAACCATGTGTCTTTTTTAAAAAATACACGATATACAAGAAATAAAATAAGTGACTGTCGTATTCTGTTATAATTTAAGGTAAGTGATATCAATTATAAAAAAAGAAGCAGAATTAAGTATAGCATACTGTATTTTTTTATTTTTTTGCATATCAAAAATCTGATAGTTATATATGTACAATTGTAAAGTAATAGGCAATGGGAAAATAAAAATTTACACACAATATAAATTATGTAGATACTTTATGCTAATTTATACTTAATGTTCTTAATGATTTTTAAATATATATTTATGTATCCTACTAATCCTACTAAAAAAAATTTCTTCACGCTGTATCCCGCACACAGCAGGGTAGGCAGAGGAATAATTCAAGCGGGTTAAGCTGCGTTTGTACGTTAGTAGAATATAAATTTTCCAGTGCTTTCATTTGCAGAAAGTTTATGCCAGCTATTTTTGCGTAGGCTTAATATTAAAATTGAGAGATAAATAAACAAAAGGCCGTCGTGGTGCAGCGGCACAAGGATGTGACTGTAACGCGACGGTTGTGGGTTCAATCTCCACTCGAATAATTGAAATATTTATTTACTTATACATTATATCTTTAATATTTATTTCCATTTCTTCGCTCTGGTGTCGAGGCTAAGCGCGGCGTTGAGTGCTGCCACTCAACACGCAATACCTCCAGAATTCAACAGAAAGGGGAGAACAGAGTGTCTTTAACACTAGGTTCCCTCTGCCTACCCTGCCGTGTACGGGATACATCGAGAAGCTGACGCGTTATTGAGTTACGTAATTTTCATGATTTACTTATCTTAATATTCATTAACATATATTAAATTAATAATGCTTTCATACTTAATTTAATATCGAAAAGGAATTACTTGTACATATTGTTTTTTTTTTGCGTTGGATAGTTTATTTGTCGAAGCTACTGTATCAACATCAAGTTTATCGTGTATATGTATACCACTACCAAAATCACGAGGGCATGACCATGATGACGACATGATATCTTTTTCCATAAAAAAACAATATCTGAAGTGCAAGTCACTTTGGGCGCTTAAAATTATTATTATATTTAACTTTTTGATTTAATTCAAAAAGATTATTCAATTCAAAGTGATTATTATATATAATATCATATATAACTTTTAGTTATTTGTATATAATATAACGCGGGCGAAGTCACACGCAACATCTAGTTTTATATAAATGTAAGTAAATTCTAGTAATAACTTATATTTTTTTATACGTTCCTTTTAATGTTTTTAAAATTGGATTTGTACCAGTATACTAGCATTTATGTTTGTCATTAACATGAAAATTTGGTTTTTTTACTAAATAAAACTAAAAAACTGACTCATAGACAATTTTGAATTAGAAAATATTCAAATTTTATTTTATAGTTTAATTCTATTTATAATGATTAAACATATATATTTATATTATACACAACTTGTAAACGAAAGTGAATATTTAATTACCTTCTGTTATATTTTTTGAGAAGCGAGTAAAAATTGGAGCAATGCAAGCGGTTAACGCCCATAAGATATTTAAGCAGGTATATCACAAACCTGTTTCCTTTCGAATAATAAACTTTTAAAAAATTGAAGAAAGTGAAAAATGGTTGGTCAATTAAGTTATCGAAGTTGTAATAAATTTACTAACAATCGTATTCCGTTTGGTTTAATTGCCAAACTAATTAAATAAGAGACAATCGTTTATATTGTGAGGCCTTCACGGCGCAGGAGTACATGGCCCGCTGTTGTAGGTGTGGGTTGTGGAATCGATCCTCACTCGGGGCAACGAATTATTATTTATTAATAATTTAATTTCTCTTCTTTGGCGCCAAGGCAAAAAAGCCTAGCGTCGAATTCCGCCATTCAACACGGTGCGTTAAGATAAAAAAATGTATATGTGACATAAACATAATATATAGCTTACATTTCAATCAGACCAATACAAGTAAAATGTTCCGACACAAGAAGCTCTAAAAAGTAAACAAGCAACTAGAAAAGCGCTGAAAATCTTCAAAGGTCTGGTCATATTTCCTTGGGTCATGACTGAGGAGGACACTCCATTTCGTTACTCCTTTTAAATAAAATTATAAAATCAAAATTAATTTATCAATTTTATTTCATATTTATCTCAATCGTTGAGTCACAATTACGACTGATTTACATTTATTAGCTTTAATGGTGAGATATTAAGGAATTAAGATATTAAAAAAAACATATTATTATTAGTTTCACGCTTCATTCGGCATATAACAAAGTAGACAGAAAACGTAGGGATAAGACACTCCGTTTTCTGCGATACAAATTTACTAAGTGCTTACCTTAAATTATTATTCTAAATTAAATATATGAAGAACTCAGATACTAATTACTATTATTAAAAGTTATTGTTAAATAGCAAACAGTTCACAATAAAACAATGCATAAACTAAAAAACAAATAAATAAACAAAAACAATAAAATTGAAAATAAAATTCATAATTATATACGCGTATTACAAGAGGCCGTCGTGTCGAGGCGCGGGGGCACAAGTGTGCGATTGCAAGCGCGACGGTTGTGGGTTTGATTCTCAGTCGGGGGAATAAAGTATTTAATACTTTCATCTCAATTTTCTGGAAATGAGCTGGAGTTGAGCCCACATGTATACACGCAATGCTTCCGCCTATATCTGTTGAATCCAGGTTTCCTCTGCCTACTCTGCTAAGTGCGTGAAACTATAAAATATTTTACCATAAAATTTAGGAATGTAAATTAATAAATTTTAACCATTTGTTTCATAATATTTGTTAACAAAAAAAAAGTAAAAAAGATTATTTTTATTTTTCTTAATAAACTTGTCAAATACTTTGATACTTTGGTAAGTATTTCTTGTTCTCATTCGTGAAGAAAATTAAAAAAATAAAAATTAACGGTTCATAAAAAATAGAATTAAATCTATATTTTTTAACTGAATTTCCTATTTTCCGCTGAGAATTCTGAAGACATTGAGTGTTTAGTGGTGGAACTCACCGCCGCGCTTTATCTATGCAACAGAGCGCAGAAATGAAAATATAAATTGCCATTGCGGCATGACGACCTCTATCCATAGATTTTTTATGTTAATAGAAAATACCCATCACGTTGGATAACGAACTCTAACATATGGTGTCATTTCTTCCGATTCAGGTGGTTTATTGCGTCTCATGTCTTCAAAAAAAAAGTCTTTAAGATTCACCAAACGTACATACGTACTTGGCCAGGGTTATACTTACAATAATAAAGTTTTTCCGAAGTAGTAGTTGATTGTTCCGGATATTAGTGAAAATAAATAGGCGTAGATTAAAAATTTAAATGTGATGTTCATACATAAATTTTTTTCCTCGTCCAAAATTATCTTTAATAGGATATTATATTCGACACACTTTTTATGGCTGTTGTAGTACCTATAGGGCAGGGGCTTCCAACCTTTTCTTGATCAGGGACCGCTTTTATATCAATATTGCTGGCAGGGACCACTATGTAGGTATAATAAATATAAAGTGTCATAATAAAACACCACACATTTCATATGTTTGCAAAAAAGCAAAATTCATCATGAACAGATTATATCATCTTATAAACAAGCGTAGTAAAATGTCGCTTAGAAGTAAGCTGACATTATACAAAACTTGTATCCGACCA
>DWGR01004638.1:0-10991 GCA_018247715.1 Heliconius burneyi
GCAAGCAAGTGAATGAGTATTCATTTTTAAACCGTCTAATACATTAGCACCGCTTTTGTGAGTTGTGATTTATTGAGAGCGTTTTACTAACTTTACAGATTTTATCCATGAAATTTTATTTTTGTTGTCTTTTATACCTTTTTTTTTAAATTATAAAAATATATTGTTTTTTTTTTTTTAGCTTCACTACACTTATATAGAAAGGACTTAGTATCAAGAATCACGATACTGTGTCTCCGCTTTCAGCCCGAATTCGACACATTACGGAATTCAACGCCGTCTGTATTATCAAAGTGGAAAATAGTAGTATGCACGATGGCCTCAAATATACTTGTAATCATAAATTCTATAAAAAAAAACTACGGCGTTATGGCATATTTGAGATATAGCAGAAGCAGCCGGATCAGCAGATCCTCAATGTGTGTTATACATGCCGGAAAATTTTACTAGTCAATAAACTTTTGTAAACTTTTTTTATCAAAACCGAATTGTAACAATCCCCTTAAATCGGAAACTTTTTAACTACCACACTATGACACCTTCAATTGTAGTATTTACAAATACAGAATTACACTATCCTGTATGAGTAGACAAAAAGAGATGTGGAGGAGTGATAAGATAAGAGGTAAACACTCTTTTTCGTATCTTCTATTCAACACGCAATGCCTTAGAATTCTGAATTATGCGAGGATTGTGTGTCGAGTGGCGGAACCCAACGCCGCGCTATTACCACGACACCAGAGCGAAGAAATTAAAATATTCAATATTTCATTACCTCGAGCTGGAACCGAACCCACAGCCTATCGTATTTCGACTTACACACTTCTCCCAAAACTATTTTTCATCACATTTTTTTTCAAGGCATATATTATACACTTTGTTAGCAAATGTATAAGTTATTTTTACTACAATGACTTACGTGTCGTCACCGAGAATCTCAAAGTAGTTTATTTGGCAACGTCTCACATTGTCCCAGTTCTTCACGCTAGAGCAGAATTAAATTAGTTCGAAAGAAAGTAAAGGTTGTGTTGGGTTATTTTCTGCTCGACTTCACGGGCTACGATGGTGAACACAATGGGTGGGCAGTTTGAGGAGACGAAATACCTTTTGCTACCTTTACTACCTATATAGGGATGTATGGTGTGTTAAGATTTAAATGGAATTGAAAGTTTTTTGAAATTGAAACAGAAATGAAATAATCTCATATTCACAAGTTTTTTTCTAAGTAATAATAATAGTGAAGAATGTTTTAAGTATTTTTGTTTAAAGTCGTCGTGGTAATGCTGCGCATCGTTTAACTGTAAACGTTAAAGGTTGTGGATTCGATTCTTAATGGGAATAAATAATTTATTTCAGCGTAAAATCGGGAATAGGGTGTCTACTATGTCGAAATAGGTTCCCAGGAACCCGGCCACATGCGGGACACAACGTGAAACTAAAAACTTTTTGCACATTTTGCTAATTCTTATGTAAACTGCTACATATGTAGGTACATGTTTAATCAATCTTAATTTCGTTTTCGAAAACACTAATATTTCTCTTCATTTTAAACAATCTTATATCATTACTTTATTAAATTCACACATTTCCACCCCATCACCTCACCGTTTACGTCTCAAAGACAGCACAGCCAGGTAACAGAGCCATTCTCTGTTCAGATCATCAATCATTCAAGGAGCGTCTCGAACGTTGACTACATTTGTCTCGAGCTCTGTAACTCGTAATAAATAAACAGCCGTTAAATCTACTTGTTTTGATGCCATTTTAGATAGCTTTACTGTATTCTGTCTCTATATTATAAGGTATAGGATGAGTTTAAATTATTGAATTTTGGATTGGTTTTTTAACCAACTTCATATAGGGAGATGTTCATAAACGGAGTATTGGTTATTTTGAAATAAGTTTTTGAAATTTTGTTTATTAAGATATTATTTTTCGCTAGTTATAGAAATTTGAATAGTCCTTACATTTGTATTCAGGTTTTCATATGTTATACTTGCAGCATTCAGAAGGCAAAAATAAGACCATAGGGTAATAGATTTACATATCATTTGAGGGAGTGTATTTGTTTAATGTTATCTAGTCTCGCCTGGTTTAGCGCAGCGTTTAGTCTAATTACTAAACACTTGTGTCTCTATATCCTCTGGGCGTGAGTACTAAGTACTCAACATAATGCAAAAGTTGCATAAACGTAAACAAGATCGGTAATGTTCCTGCTTATACAAACGCTCGTGACTTATTAATGTTTTATGTAGTTAATATTTATATTTTGTCATTATCTACATTAGTGGTTGTACAGCTCTCTATGGGCCAATGCCACTTATTCATAGTTTCTAAATCCTAGGGTCCTAAGATCTTTGATATCTTCAACAAGCAATTTAATCTTAGGTTTTCTAATCCTGCGTTTGCTATCTGGGTTCGTTTCTAGGAGACATTTACTGAGCCTTTTATTATCCATTCGATGAAAATGACTAAGCAAAGATAGTCAGTTTATTTTTGATGACTTGTATGATATTAGTGTCTATGCACTGGTCGTAAAGTTCATGGTTTAAGCTTATCAGCCATTCACCATGTCTAAAGTTAGAACCAATGAAGTTCCTTAATATCTTACACTCTGTTATAACGCCATTTTGTTATGTTTTTTAAAAAAAGATTTATTTTAATTACAGTTTATTTATTTAAAATGAAATAGTAATTTATAGAAATAATATATAAACACTTGCAATAGAAATAGAAACTTAAAATAGAAATCTTAGACAACCTTTCTCTAAGACAATTTGATCGAGACTGCCAGTAATAATTAATTATAATGTTAAAGCACTCGGTAATACTGCTGACGCGGCAGCGTCAGTCTAGGGATCCGCAAATATACTTGCAGGGTATAACGGATATAACAGCTCGAAGATCAGTAAGGTATTCTCGTCCTTCTTAATGAGAACCCACGTCTCGTAGCTGAAGGGAACAGCGTAACAAAGCTTTGTAAGGCTTGAGTTTTGTGTTGTTACTCAGTAGATGAGCTCTAAAATATTTAGTTAGACTAAAACTGAATCTGTATGTGGTAATCGAACTAATAATCAATGTGCCACTTTTAACATTTTTACTATTTTAGCTTCAAGCTGTATCCGGCATATGTAAGATGGACAGAGGAAACCTAGTGTTATAACACTTTATTATCGGGAGGACATAACAAAACTGGGCGAAAAGAGTCCAATTCTTGACAGAAGTCAAGTCCACAATTTGTGTTGTCAACAGAGCAAGGAATTGAAAATAATTATTCGCCCTGATTGTAAATAGAACTCACAACCGCCGCGTTTACATTTTGACGACTGAAATCTTGACATATGTTATTGCATTTTTGTTCCGTGCAATCCGTTTAAGTCTATTCGTACACCCTATTTTATTAAACAAGGGGTAATCGTGTTCACTGCGAGGGTGGTTTGTTGGGGGAGTATTGTTTAAAATTTAATTTTATTAGTAATTTTTGAATATGCTTTACGAGTTTAAGGATTTTAACGTCTTTGTGGTTATTTGATTAATTTTGTGTAGCTTTAGAAACCACATGCGAGTTTCTATGAAAGGTAATACAAAAGTTATTTTACTTTTTATCGCACTTTTGTATATAAATAAAACAATCGGGCCAGTGCGACTCGGACTCTACCAAGGTTCCATACCATTTTCAATATGGTAGATAAACGAGTACGAATTATAAAAGTTAAAAATTTAAGTTTGCGGGCGTATGAAACGATCTACAGTTATGTTTTAGTTTTCTATGAAATGCCTATAATTTCCCAATTTACAGTTTTTTCCCTATTTTGTATTGTAATTTCTCACCTCTTGCATCTCTTTCATAACTGTAGGTCCATGGGAAATACCATATAGATTTTGATTACGCAGAGAATTTCATAAAAAGTGCAGCAAAAATTATATAAATCCTCGTCGTCTAAGTCGTCGTCGTCTTTTGATTATTTTGACAAAGAAGTCTGATTTACTTCTGTGCTTTGGGGGCGTAGACCTGGATATTAGGTATTAATTTTAATAATTAGATACTTCAACGCGTTCTTGAAATAAACAGCCTTGACAGCCTGACAACAAAGTGATCCTATAAGGGTTCCGGTTTTTCTTTCCGAGGTAAGACACCCTAAAAACATAAAATAATAAATATTTATCGCCTCGCTTTTTGCCTATTAATAAAAAAAACATTGTTAACATAAATTTATCATAAATTACTGATTTCGAAGAATTTAAATTGAAATCAGAATATTTCTTGTCATTCTATTGAAGCTGTTGTGGCCTAGGGGCACGCGACCGCTGTGATCTAATGTTTCCTCATACTTTGATAAAGTAAAACGCGGCGTTAAGTTGCGCCGCTGTCTCGAAAATTAACTCGCGATGTCTCGAAAATTGGGCGGAAAGTGGAAAACGGAGAATCCCTGCCATTTGTGAGTGAGCTTGGTTATGAGAAGATAAAACAACCTAAAATGCGTAGAAACATATAAATGCTATGTTATATACATTATGCCATTACATCTCTTATCCTATTGGGGAGCGGTTACCTACTTTGCTCCAGAATTGGTTTTAGTGCGCATTAGTTACACTTTACTAGGAAAAGAGTGGAAGATAAATATATGAAATGTATTAGGTTTATAGAGAAATATATTACTTTCATTTGTTTGCCCTGTTAACAAGATATATCTTGTTGCGCGGCGTTTAGTTCCATATTGGTTCTAATTTAATTAATGAATTTGGTTTATTTAAGGCGCTACAGCTTCAGTAACATTCGGTCCTGCTCAATATCATACTATTTTTATTGTATTTTTAGTTCCACGTTTTATCCTGCATATAGCGAGTTTATCAGATTGTATTTTAAACACTCTACTCTCCGCCTATTCCGCCCGCGTTCGAGACACTGTGGCGGTAGTCAACGCTACTTATTATTTTACTGGGCAGGAAAACGAAAATAATTCCTTCCTCTATATGAGATTCGAACCCATAACCATTCGCTTTCATTGGCGATGTCCCACTATACATTTAAAATGGAATTTTCAACATTGAACATTACAAACTGACTGACGGTTTAATTTCCATCTCCTCACATTAATCAATGGATCGTTTATATGAGTGCCTATTAAATGCTTTCATACACTTAAATTCGCCAGTTAAAGCGACTCAATGCGTAATACTCGAACTCAATACGTCCTCGACGTACTTCACTCGAGTGCCACTTTGCTATGGGAGGTTTGTGAACAGACAGACGTACAAGGAAATACACATTTCTAGTTGGTCTCTGTATTGTGTAAAGTGAAATACGTATGTGAGCTAGTTTAGCTATTGTTCTTTAGATTTAAATATAAGGATAATAATTCTACGAGCAAACAAATATTTTATGGATAACAATTATTAACAAATAATTAGTATGTTAAAGTTTTGGGGTCGTCGTGGAGTAACGGAATAGCGACTTCTTCTAAAGAAATGGTTGTGGGTTCGATTTTTTTTTATTTGAGAAGTAAATTATTTTCATTACCCCACTCCGGTAACGAGACAGAGAAAGGAGTTGAGTCTCACCAATTAACACGCAATGTATCGAAAATTGAATGGAAAGTGGAGAAACGAATGCTTACACACTAGGTCATCATCATCCGCGGTACATAAAATATAGTATTCAAGTCTGCCTCTAAATAGTATAAAAAATAGTAATATTTTGAACTCGAAGTTCATTAAATCTTTACACTACTCCCTTTTGATTCAATATTACTTTATAAAAAATTAAAAGTAACGTAAACGTTAAAATTCACTAAACAAGTATATTACATTAATTCCGGTCCGGAATACTACGACGGGGAACTTATAAAGCGTTGACATCTATCTTACGAGTACGTAACGGACCCTCGCAGCGGGGCGGACGTCTAAATGCAATTTTACGCCCCTCTGTGTCAGGGGTGAAAATCTTTACTGGGAAAACCTATTAGATTTTTATATTAAGGAAAGTGACTAATCACTACGTGTACCAAGGTAGGGAACCTAGAGACATTCCTCAGTTTCCGTCTGACTTTATAGTGGCACGCGACGGCCTCATTACATTTATTTTTAGAATTTGTATTGCAATTTATTTGAAACTTTACCATTTTTATTGAAATTTTACTGTAAAAATTTTTCTAAATAAAAATAAAATAAAATGTGTTATATAATGTATGACAAAGTTTGTATACTTTGAAAGTAACTCGCATGATGGCTGTTGTTTACATTAATAACATTGCGTATACAAGTAAAATCTATCACGTTGATCAAACGAATGTAAAGCTTTGTAAATTTTTGTAAAGTAAATTAAAAAACAACTACGCAACGCGAAATAATTTATATTTTTTTTCACATTTTTATTTTCAGGCTGTATTTGCATACAGCAGGCTAGGTAGAGGGAACCTTGTGTTAAGACAATCCGTTCTCCACGCCTAATTTTTGAGACATTGCAGGTTGGATCATGGAATTACCATTTTGTTTAAAAAAGGTTAGATCATCCTTTATTTCTATCTATTAATAATTTTATAATATGACTTTGAAACTCAGGCGTAGCGCGTTACCGCCATCAAAATTCACACCATGTTTTCTTTATTTTCATCTATCAAATATGTACATAATATTGCTACGATTTGTTCATATTTCGTATATGTTTTGGTCAGTTTATGATTTTGTTTACTTTCAGAATTTATGTCGGTGTTTTGATACAAATATGTTCGTTATTATTATTTTGGATTCTAGAAGCTTTTTTGTTTTATTAGTATTTTGCACGGGTAGCGGAATTGTATTTTTAATAACATATAAATTAGATATTATTAATTTGCCCATCCCCACCTTTATAAAAATTGTATATAGCACATTAAATATAAAATATTAAATATTCATCACTTTTAGTTCTTTTTTCTTCGTTCCCAAGATTAGGGGGTTCAACCAAACAAACAATTCCAACTCTTAGTTTGTATAATATATATATATATATACAAAAATATAACACTTCAGCTTTTTAATATTGGTATAAAAATACAGAGTGGAATTGTTAGCACCACTTTAAATGAAACCACAGTTTTAACTACTCTTTAAAAACCTAAATATAATTCTGAAAAAAATAAAATCCGAAAAATGAAAAAGTTATTCTTTCAAACAAAATAAATAATGAAATTATCGTCTTAAAATAAAACGCCATTTGTAAAGAATAACGTAAGCAAGCACATACTTACTGTCAAAACGGCAACGTCGCACACATAGTAATTTTGTATGTGTGCGTCACAAAATACAGGTATGGATAAAAATCGTGAAATGAAAAAAAAAATCTCACGTCCCAACTGTTAAGATACCTTGAATAGTTTTTGTAGATCTGGATTTGAAATATTTTACCCTATATGCTGTTTCCGTAAAAGGAGCGCTGCCTCTTCCAACCTGTATAGTATAGATATGCCCCCCAAATACAACTCAAACTGACAACTACCCGTCCACTTAAATACTTAGCCACGATGGAGCCAATATCCTTTATATAATTTAATCTAATAGTTTTATCATTAGAATAGAATCATCATCATCATTAATTGAATATCCCATACAATAGAATCATTCACTTCGAATAACGTATTGATTTAATCATGCACATGTAGACGTCCAATGTCTGTGTTCTACAGTTAACATATGTAGGTAGGTACTATAGAGTTCGCCTTTGTCCTGAATTTCAACCACTAAATCCATTGTGTCTATAACATATTACACAAAACTAAAAGTTTATGTTTCATATATATATATATATATATATATATATATGTGTGTGTGTGTGTGTGTGTATGTATGTGTGTTCTATGAAATATGTTGTGCTTTTTAGGAAATTTTTATATTCAAAAAAACCGTGGTGGCGCAGCGGCACAAGGGTTTGACTGTAACGCTACGGTTGTGGGTTCGATCCTCAAGTGGGGATCGAAGGAGATGTCTTGTCTTAACACTAGGTTCCCTCTGCTTACCTGCTGTGTGAGGGGTACAGCATGAAGCTAATTATTAATATTGACTTGCACTCTGTATCCCACTTACCTATAGCAAAGTAGGCAGAAGGTACCTAGTGATAAGACACTCCGTTGCTCACAATTGCCGAGACATTACGTCTTGAGTAGCAAAACACAACGGTGCAATCTATCTTGTTACCAGAGCAAGAAAACTAAAAACATTCGTTCTTCCGACGTCGGTCGAATCGAACCTACAATCCTCTCATTACAGTCAGATGCTTTACCGCTGCGACCTCGATGAGGGAAATATAAACTTCAAAATTTTTATCTTGAAGTAGCCGCGCCGTCTCGTTTATATTTCGGTATCGTTAAGTATATTTTATTAGGGACAGCCTCGTAATTCAAATTGTATCATCAGATATATTTGGCTTAATTTGAGGAAAATATACTAAGTAGATATTTAGAGAACGTTTTCTTATCTTTAGAATAAAGAGTCTACCTGTATTAGTCTTAATTGAAACTTGTTTTGTGGAAATATAGTCAAGTACCTTCAGGCATCGCGCTGTATCCCTCACACAACAGGATAGGCAGAGGTGCCTAGAAACCTAGAGTTAAATCACTTCGTTCCCCATATACTTAATTGATTGATTTTCGTTAGTTAATTATACTTTATTTTTATATTATTGGATATATACATATCTAATAAATATGTAGAGGCCCGTCGTGGCGCAGGGGCACAGGGTGTGAATGTAAAAACCGACTGGTTGTGGGTTTGATTCTCACTTGAGGAGATGAAATATTTATTTAATTTTATATTTTCATTTCTTCGCTCTGGCATCGAGGCAAAGCGCGATGTTGAGTTGAGCACTCAACACGAAATGCTTCCAGAATACGGCAGAAAGTTGGGCACGGAGTGTCTTAACACTAGGTTCCCTCTACCTACCCTGCTGTGTGCGGGATACAGCGTGAAGTTGATTTATTTATTTTTTTATTAATATATATCTATCTATTACGTGTTTTCTGTTTCTTTTTTTTTTCTTTATCTTTATACTTCATAATAAATAATTTATTATATGTACCTACTCCTCATTCACACTTAGCGAGATATGGTGGAGAGTAAGTAGTTATAAAACACTTTTTGGAATCTAAATGCATAAAACTGGGGATGAGGATATCCTCAACTTCGACCTCTTTAGGTAATAGATTTTTTTTGGCGTCACATTGTATCCGGACATAGCATGGTCGGCGGAGGAAACATGGGAACCTAGTGTTGAGACACTTTGTTTCTATTAAGACACTTGCGCTACCTACTTTCCACGGAAGTATCGAGATAATACGTTTTTAATGGCGGCACTCGACGTGACAAAGAACCAGATCAGAGCAAAGAAATTAACAT
This sequence comes from Heliconius burneyi, assembly GCA_018247715.1. Lineage (NCBI taxonomy): Eukaryota > Metazoa > Arthropoda > Insecta > Lepidoptera > Nymphalidae > Heliconius > Heliconius burneyi. The sequence continues at coordinate 9,370 of DWGR01004638.1, forward strand.
ATCAAATATTTAATTTCCTCGATTAGGCATCGAACCAACAACCTAACTCGTTTACAGTAACAGGCCACGACTGGCCTCAAAAATTAATATACTTTAAATAATTTTCAAAAAAATTGCAACTATTTTGATTATATTCATGTGTACACAGCAAAAGCTTCTTTGTATCACATTTCATTTCACATATTTCCCCATCAAAGCGGATCGGGAACCTGTCGACACAAAGCGTTGCCAAACTTCATACTGCATACCTTTTAATGATGTATGAGTTATGAATGTGTTTTTTTTGTATGTGGCTTAATATTTTGTGAGCTGGAAGTTTTGATCATTAGAGTTCAATTACTTCATTCAGTATTTTTCATTCAAAATCAGTTTTTATGTATATATATACTTCTTCCTTCTACAGCAGGTCATTTACTGTAACTGCGTGTAGATTGTGGAACTCCCTTCCTTTAGATGTCAGAAATGCCAAAACATTTCTAATCTTCAAACGTCGTTTAAAACTACACTTTTTGTCTCTTTAAGGCTTAAATTCTTTTTTTTTTCAGCCATTATAGATTTTATTCTTATAATTTAATTCTTATCCTTATCTATCGTATATGCTAGTTACATTTATGTATATTTGTGTATATATATAATGTGTGTGTGTGTGTGCTTGTGTGTGTGTGTGTGCGTGTGTCTGTGTGTGTGTATTTGTGTATATATATGTAAGTATATAGGTATATGTTTATACGGATATATTTATTTATGTATGTTTTGTTGGTTCTTTGTATGGTATAATATATTCTTATTTATTGTATACCCTTAATTATATATTTTTTTTCACCCTCCCCCTATCTTAATTTGCTAGGTCCGCTGCTTTAAGGTTGCCTGGCAGAAATTGCTAATAAGCAATAAGGCCGCCTTTTGTACATTTATATATTTTTATTGTATTTTTTTTCTCTTGTGTGTGCAATAAAGAATTATTATTATTATATTTATATACTTTCAATCAATTTTTGATGTATCTTGAATTAGGTTAAAATTTACTTCCATTGCGCTCTATACTGTAAACAGCAGGCAGAAACGTTTCCATGTGCGTTTCCACCTAATTTTCGAGATACTGTTTACTTTGCGGAACTCAACGCCGCCTTTTGCTTATACGAGGAAAATTTAAAATTATGCACATGCATGACTTCATAATAAAAAGACTGACTGGTATTATATTTCATTGTAAATTATAATAGTAAAATGTACTTAATATAATTTATTTTATTTCATAAACTAACCTCATTAACGAAAACAAAACTCAAACTGAAATGACTAGTTAAACGTGAACGTGACCATAATGATGCGGTTGTTGACGTACCTGACCAATATTACAGGACAGATAGCTGTTCTGTAGAATGAAAAGACCACATAAGCTACACTATTTATTCTACATTATTAATGAGATTCTTTGTCAGGTCTGCTCTTTTCACGCGTGCGTTGCCACACCTAGTATCTCGAATAGATATATATAATAAACGGAACTCAACGCCCCACTTTCCTAAGTAATTATGAGTTTAAAATATATTTTTACGACGCCGTCGCACCGTTAGCGGAAATCTACGTACATTTACACACAACGATTGTTGGTTTGATTC
>DWGR01004639.1:0-10989 GCA_018247715.1 Heliconius burneyi
CTTCACGATAGATGGATGCTCCATCAAAGCTCGTACTTTTTTTTCAGGGGCGAGCTACCTCCCAGCCCGGTGACGCTGTCAAGACCAATTCATGTCTACAGCAATAGTCCATTCAATATATATATATATATATATATATATATATATATATATATATATATATATATATATATATATATATATATATATATTATTTTTGGTCGCTTACCCATTTGCTTGCATGCAACTGACTCAAGTCATGTTCTACCTCTTACTCCAATTTTAACAAGGGGAAGTGATAGTGGTACACGACCACAACTTTCAATTTCAGGTGATAATATTTCCTTTTTTCATACTTTTTACAGCGTGATTATTTGTAGTTTATTATAACGAGTGTAGAACAATGTGGTGGAAAGTGAAGAGTGGAGTATCTTACCATTAGGTTTTCATCGCCTATTCTGCTACATGCAGGAAACAGCTGACAAAAGAGTGAATCCAATTCCTTATGTGGAAATAGTCAAAAAGAATGTGGCAACATCTACAATAATAATAACATCACTTCCAAAGTAATTATATTGCTAATTATTAAATTACATATGTATATATATAAAAAAATAAGAAAAAATTTAAAAATACTAAAGAAAATGAAATATAGTGTTTATACGATAACAATGTAACAAAAGTTTGATTTCTTATTTTGGTCTTTGTATTATTGAACTATAACGCAATTGTCAATTTGTCAAACGTCATAATTTACTAATGACAATTTCAATTCAATGTTTATTTAGTTTTTTTTTAATTAATTCCATTTATTAAATTGAATATTAGATTGAAATTGATTGATGTCTATTAAATATATTTTACTTGTTTATCTTAAGTCTAATATGTAGTTAACATTATTTTTCTCATCATAAATATAGATTGAATGAAATATTTACTCAAGTTATCTTTGCATTCAAAAGGCAGTTTCTGCCAAATTTACAAAACGGTGAGTAAGCCTACTAGATTATAAAATACGAAAACATATAAATTTAGATGTGCATTTATTAAAATTATAAAAAAAAATCTAAATTCTCTGTACAGATGACTAACAAAGTATTTGTATACGGCACATTAAAACGAAATGAGCCGAATCACCATTGGCTTACGAATCCAGAACACGGAGTTGGAAAATTTTTGAGTGAAGGCAGAACTAAAACTAAATACCCGTTAATCATTGGAACAAAATATAATATACCATTCTTGCTGTACAGCCCTGGTACAGGGTATAATGTTAAAGGTAAGGTGCATTGCCTGTGTAGTTATTTTATAGATTATTGCCGTAGTTGTAGTTAATAATGGAGTTCTATCTCCTAATTCAAGAAACTGAACATTGCAATTAGTTTTCTAGAGTGCAAAAACGAAAATAATTCAATATGATGTTTTCTATTATAATGTCAAAGGACCTAATTGATGTGATTGCTGTGGTAGTTATATATAAAATATATTTGTATATATATATATCTATATATATGAGTGTATATGTATTGTTTTTGTATATTATACCTATTTTTAATTACATTCACCACCTATCTACCTGCTTATAACTATGACAGCTTCTCTTCGCTCTAAAGATTCTCTGGAAAAGATGGCTACTTAGCCATAGGACCTTTTGTGCATTTTGCTTTTATTATGTATCTATGTTTCTAATGTGGTGTACAAATAAAGTAATAATAACATTAAATGGAGAAATTATTTATTATAATTTGTCTTATAATTATGTATTGAGAGAAGCAAAATATAAAATTTTATCATTTTAAATAAAAAAAGTTATTGTTTTTTTTTATATTTATAATGATGGTAAGGGGTGCTTTGAGGTAATTACCTATAGTGAAAAGAGCCTGCCTTTTTACTATAATTGTGAACATTTTGTTACCTTTTATAAGCATTTTTATTGAAGTGTTGTTGTATGTTTAAGTATTGAATCAAAACATTATTAAAAAGAATAATTTCAGGTGAAGTTTATGAAGTGGATGAAACAATGCTTAGCAAACTAGACATATTAGAGGACCATCCTAATTATTATATCAGAGAAATTGATGAAATTATTATAAGCAAAGGGTAAGTTCATGACTTGTTGCATACTTCTTTTTATTATATTTTTATGCTGTATATGATGTACATATACATATGGCAGAGGAAAGCTGGGATGGTGAAGGGATGGAGAATCTTAACACTAAATAGTGTTTAGACACTCCATTCCCATTAACATACTTTTATCCCCCACTTCTTCACCAAATTATAGAGGCATTATGTTTTCATTAATGGAAAGAAGCTGAAAAAAAGAATTAAATGAGTATAAATGTATTTTTATTGCATTGTTATAATGAATTAATATTATCTAAATTACTTCTCTTCACTTTTTCTCTGTACATATAAGTATTGCAAAAATAAAAACAGAACTTAAAAAAAAACATTATTGTATTTTTTCTCAAAAACAAGTCAATGTATATAGAAAGACTATTTATAAACATTGATTGCCTGTCCTGAAATATATCAATTGATGCAAATACAATTCATATTGTATTTGGACCAATTGATATATTGGTGCAATGTAGGACATAGTAGGTTTAATATATTATTTTGAACCATCAGGTCCACAGAACAAGAAACAGTACCATGCTGGGTATATTTCCTGAAGAATTTCAGACCTGAATTACTATCGAAGCCTTTACTTGAAAACTATTCATCATATGGTGACCATGGAATGCGTTATTTAGAAAGGTCAAAACGAGATCCCAACGATAATTACTATCCAGAGGTTAAACGATAAAATAATTCTGAGAGTATGTTAAATTGGTAAGAAAAGTAGTTGTGTGCTTAGTGATGTTGACCAATGACATTATTTATTACAGTATAGTCGACGAGTCTTGGCCGCTCTGAAGTGATTGATTTTTAGATTTTCTTACAATTGGTAATTTTTTCTTAAGCATGAGTGAAAAATGCGTAAAAATCTAGAAAACCTAACTTGAATGCCGTCACGACACCATCGTTTCGGTCGATCGTACTGTAATTTTCGTGAAATTAATGAGAAATCGATTATTTATTTAACTGGTATCACCATAAAATATTTTCAAAAATCACCGGTGAAGAATATTGTAAACGGTTAACATCACTAATTTTATTAGTGATAATATAAATAGTGCTGCTAGTTTTAAATTTTAATATATATTTTTTTATATTTAATTTATTCTCAGAATGTCTTAGATTGATTTATAATTTTTTGGTGACGTTATTTACAGAGCGATGGCCGAGGATTCAGTTTCCATTTGTGGGATTGATTATATTTGCCTTTATTGTCATTTCTTTGATTGATTTTGATTGCCTTGATTTTTTTATTTCCCCGCTAAGTTCGACAAACTGCAACGCTAAGTCCCACCATAGAGACAGCCTGTAGCTGTTTTATTGACCTAGTAAGATTGGTATATTATTGTTGATTTTGCAGGATTTATATAAAAAAATTAGATACTGAAGCCACTGTGATATAATAAACTAGTACTTGAACTACTTATATGCTACAGTTGTGGGTTCAACTCTCACATAAGGCGATATAATATATAATTCGAAACGAAAATATAATTTAAATTATTATTATTTTCCCAGCAGGGTGTAATCTAGTGAAAGTGAAAAGCAGTTATAAAAGAGATTTATATCTGCTGAAATAATATAAAACAAAATCGCTTCCCTCGATGTGAACTTATTTCTGTAGAACTGCAATAGATTTTAATGCGGTTTTCACTAATAAAGAGTGATTCAAGGGAAAGCTTTATTTATACAAATTTAAATAACTTCTCAAATTAACTTGTAGCCAAGTGGCAAAAGCCACGAACGAAATTTGATATTATTTATTTTTATTTACAGCAATAACGAATCTACTATAGAAGATCTGGACGATTTTAAACCATAATATATGAAATTTAAAGAATTGTTCTTGTAAATGAAAGTTATGTACCAGACCTATTGTTGTTATTAATTTTAATTATATTATTATACATTCCTGTTTTCTACTATAGTTTATTTTACTTAAAACACACAAGGTACCAAATCTTCATTGACTTATATTTTTTTCCTTTAAAAATATAATCTTTTTAATTTACTAATTGTTGAAGCTATCGTGATGGCGCAGTGAGACAGTGTCTGACTGTAAGCACATTGTAAGTCCCCACACGAGAAAAATAATCCATTAGAAGGTGGATATGGAATCACGTGTAGATCTGTGATCAAACGCGGATGTCAGGTCACAAAGTGTATATTTTAATAAAATTATTAAAAATATATGAACGTTTAAAATGTCGTATACGTCAGAGGCGGACTAATCCCGTCAGAAGCCCGGGGCGGTATAGTTAAATGAGGCCCCCAGTATAAAAAGATCTCTATATTTCACATTTTTTTTCGTGTACAAATATGCTGTATGCTTATTTAGTTTACATCTTGTAATTAATGTTTGAATTAGATTTACATAGAATAGAAAAGTGCAATACGAAATATCATAAATACTTGTAGTAGAATCTAGCAAAATAATCCTGTCCTTGAGATAAAAAAACGAGTTACAAAAGAAGTTACAACGTATGAAAGAAAAGAGGAATTTGTACCAAAAGTAAAAAAAATGGTACGAGCACTACCACGTGATGGATACAGGTGGAGAGCGTCTGCTCATCTGCTCTAGATGCAATCCTGATGCTGACCTCTATCCTCAGACATGAGCCACCGACTACAGAGAAATCTAACACTTGTATTATGTTTTATGTTTTTGTGTCTTAATTTTACTAAGTTCTTCAAAGACTGCAGTGAAATCAATTTTTTTTTTAAACTTTTCTTTAAATTGACTGACATATTAATGAGTCGAACTTGTAAGGATTCGGTAAAGTTCTATTTTATTATAAATTGAAGGATTTCTTGAATGGAAGATGTCAAGATGCAACGTCCCCAATCGTATCGGCAACACAGACGTGCTTGTAGTATCTTCTCATTTCTTGTAAAATCTGATCATTCTAAAATTAAGTACTACAGCCTGAGCTTCATCTGAAGTTTCCATAATAAACTTAGTTCCAATTATTTGAAAAATATGGCTTAGATTAATTGGCTCAGCAGCCTTACTGGCGTGACTAGAATGTCTCTTTTTGGCACTGATTAAGTTTGTGGTAACGCTTTTAATCAGCATGCTTACACGCATCAAGCGATTGCAGCGACGATTAGATCAGCTGACGTCGGTGCTTAAGCGTTTGTTTCGGCACTTTTACTCAGTCGGCGTAGTCCCAGATTCATGGAAGAGCGCTCTTATCCACCCAATCTCGAAGAAAGGCTATGGTTCCGATCCATCTAACTACAGGTCTATTGCCATCATCTCCCTTCTCTCAAAAGTCTTAGACTGCTTAATCAATAGCCAGCTATTGGTTTATTTAGAGGACCACCGATTGATTAATGACCGTCAATATGGCTTTCGCCATGGTCGCTCAGCCGGTGATCTTCTGGTTTACCTAACCCACCGTCGGGCTGTGGTTATTGAAAGTAAGGAAGAGGGCCTGGCAGTTAGTTAGGACATGGCGAAGGCCTTTGATTGAGTGTGGCACGGGGCGCTTCTTGCTAAACCTCCATCCTATAGGCTTCCCGAGAAGCGAAACGAGAAGCTTTCTCACTGGGCGTAGCATCATGATCGCTGTCGATGGTTTTGTTGTGTTTTGTCCCTACGATGTTTCTTTTGCATATTGATGATATGTTAGAGGATTCTAGCCTTCATTGCTATGCAGATGAGATTGCTAAGACGGTGGATGCTGTTTACTCCGGCCGCGCAAGTCTTTCTCGGCAAAACGCTGAACAGTGCCGAAATAAACATGTGTCTTCTGTTTAGGTATCCCTTGAGAATGTCTCCTCGTGGGGTGAAGGGAATTTGGTTCAATTCAACCCCCTGAACACACAAGTTTGCGCGTTAACCACAAAAAAAATCCCATTTACCGTATCGCCAGTCTTTCAGAACAGTCCTCTCTTACAGCCGCGCCCAGTATCAGCATATTGGGCCCTAATATTTCGAGTGACTACCAGCATCGCGATCACCTGAAAAGCAGGGCCAAGTTGGCTTCGAAGAAACTGGGGGTTACTTCACGCCAATACACCGATTGGCCCTATATAGGGTCCAAGTTCGGCCTCATATGGAGTACTGTTCTCATCAATGTGCTGGTGCACCCTAGTATCAGCTTGACCCATTTGATCGCATACAACGTAGAGTTGTTCGAATCATTAGGGACCCAATGAGCAGACCCGAAAGGCTCTTTGGCTTTGCATAGAGTCGTCTCTTCGCTGCGTGTTCTCTTTCGCATTTATCATGGGGAGTGTTCTGAAGGACTGTTTGATCTGTTAACTGCCGCCGAATTTTCTAACCGCACAGTCTATTTCCACATTAAAGGCCAGCAACGCACCTGTAGCTCCTCTGGTATTGTATGGGGTCGTGGGCGGCTACTTTTAGGTGACCCGAACGCTCGTTTGCCTTATCCTATGAAAAAAAGCTTCAAGAAGCCCATTCTGAGACTCTTCAGAAAGCATTACTGCCAGACCATTTGTACCTGAAAGTGACCCAGTCTATATAAGCCGGTAACCCTCTCCGATGTTGCTTAACTTATTGCCCTTCCAGCGAGTTTCGTTGATACGTTGTTGCGTTCCATGTTAGCGGCAATTGGCGGTTTTTAAATGGAGCAACTGCCATCTGACCTATAAAACCCCTTTGTGGGGAAAAAATAAGGAGGGAGGAATAGAACAGATAGAAAAAGAGAAAGAATAGGTAGAAGAGAAGAGAAAAAATAAGGGGATAGGATTAAAAGAAGTTGCGCTATTTTTATGGACTCGATGGATATATATAAAGTGGTTACTCTCGGATCCAGGGTCGCATACCCGTATGACTGAGAACAAATACCGGAATATTGGTCAGGGCACCCCCTGGTGATAAATAAAAAAAATACGCTACATATATTATGTATGGATTATTTTAAGACCCCTTATAAGCACCCAAACTGATCCGATGGCTTAATCATCCTCCCAGACAGAGATATACCTTTATTCCGCGCTACTACTGGAAAGGCTCCACTTTCAGATTAGTCAGTATGCAAACTTTTCTATAATGACGCAGATCTGGAGGCCCTGGGAACTTGGGCAATAAGTGGCTAGTCATCAAGAAAGAAAAAACTACGAAACTGTAACTGCACGCAAACTAAGTAGACAAAAGTAATTTTAATTATTATAATGTATGGGGCCTCCAGCCCCATTTGGAAGTTCCCTCCCCATTAGTCTGCCACTGTACGTAGTACCTAAATAACGGGTTAATATCGGGTTTTTCTTTAGAGTATATTTAATCTATCAGAGGTAAAAAATTTACATGGGTTCAAGTTGTCAATTTCTGATCGCTAATTCAAGTTGTCATTGTCAATTTTCATGCGTTTTATTGTTAAATAGGTTATGAAGTTATAAAAAATCACAATTACTATAAAAATACTTGTAATGGGCATTTTATATTATTCATTTTGGTCGATATAAGATTTTATTTAAATAATTAACATGGAATTTGCTCGAAAACAACTAGAAAAATACGGTTGGACTGATGGTAAGTGTCGTGATGTAAATTCTTTTAAATTAAAACATTTTGATTTAATCATCTCATATTTTATTGCACTTAAATTATTATCATTTAAGGCAAAGGCTTGGGTAAGAAAGAAGATGGAATATCAGAAGCTCTTAAGCCGAAATTAAAAAGAAGCATCACTGGTGTTGGTTATGACTCTGCAAAAGATTTCACTGAGCATTGGTGGAATGAACTTTATAATAAAGCCGCTAGTAATGTACAGGTACACGACATACTAAGTAATTATATAAAATTTTACTTTCAATTAAAAATTGACATAAAATAAATTTATGTGTTTCATGCATTTATATTCTGCTGTGTGGGATACAGTGTAAAGTAGATTTTTTTTACTTTGGAATAAAATACAATAAAGTATATAAAAAAGTAAATAAATATAAAAAATACTTTTGGGAAATTTCTCTTGTGTTGTGTTAGACCAAAAATATGTATTGTGTCTTTTTGGAAAAGGTAAATTATGTTTTTCTTTGAGTAGAATAAACCTAACCACCACAGACTTATAATTAGTAAAAAACCTTATAATCTTTTAATAAATGCTCCTTTTACCTTTAAACCTTTTAATAATATATGTTCTATCATAAACAATTACACCTAATAGTACCTAATATTAAATTTTGAAATAAATGTGACAATGGTGGGTTCACATTCCATTCAGGTGAAAAATATGTTATTTTCATTTCCTTAAATGATTACTGAACAAATGTACGAACCATGTGTCCTAACACAACAAGTTTTCTTTGTCTACCCTGCTTTATGCAGGATACAATGTAGAGCTAAAATAACACTTGCAGGTTGAAGATAACAAAGGAAAAACAAAAATTATTAAATGTAAAGATGACAATTTTGAAATTACAAACAACACATTTCTATTGAAAGGTAAAAATAAATCGAAAAATGGAAATTCAGAGGAGGAATACAAAGATTTCTTTGTGAAGACAGAGGTTTTTGAAAATGACGGAGCTAAGATAGTTAGAGTTCAGGAGTCAGAGTCAAGTGACGAGAATGATGAAGTAGTTCAGATGACTGATGAACAACTCTTTGCTGCTTGTAATGGCAGGACAGCACATAAGTATTTTATTTTCTTTGTTTTAATTTTCAATTTTTCTCATTTATAATAGTGGGAATAACCTGTTTTTTCTATAGTCAAAGTACTTTATTCCCTATTTAGGGCTCTTAACATGAACATGACTCATTCCTCCAAGTGGTTAGGTGCAGTCCCTGTCTCTATTTGTGTATGTAACTAACATTTTACAATTTTTATATATATTTATGTATGTATATATTATATAATTCTTTTGTTTTTTGTGCAAAAGAAGAAAATGAAAAAAATAAATTTAAATGTAAATTGGCACTCTGTCTTGTTGTGGACTTTGGTAGTACTAATTATTATATTTAAATTTGTTAATTCAATAAAGTAAAGTTGTACCTTGAATAATAAATAATATATTATACAATTTCTAGGTAAAATAGCAAAATCTCAGTGTTTTTATTGTTCATTGAAACTACCAAGAAGTTTAGTTCTAATGATTTCTTTAAAAATAAAAATGTTATTTGTGAGTGTTTTAAATGTTTGTGTAATCCCTAGTAGTTCAAAACAGCAATAAAAGATGTTTATTTTTCCCTTTCAATACTTTACCTGGGGACTGTCGATATATAGTTTGAAATTAAATTATATACATATACTAATCTTATAAATTACTTGTTTCAGAGGTGCACGTCATGGACTTAGGGCTTTAGGTAAACTGGCAAGAATAGAACAACAAGAACAGATATTACTACTAGAATCTAGATTCAAAGGTTATTCCCATGCACAAAAAATTAAAAACAAATCTAATGATAATCAAGTAGTTGAAAATACGTTACTGAATAATGACCAAAATTTAAATACTTTAAAATCAAAGAAGAAAAAGAAAAAATATTGTAGGTTCAATGAATCTATAGATAATGACACTAAACTATCTCGACAAAATGACAACGTTGATATTACAGAAGATGATGTCATTAAGAAATCTAAAAAAGAAAGAACAAATATGCTAAACGATAATGATAGTGTTGCAATATCTAATGATGATATTTTAAAAAATTATAGTGTTAATGTTAGCTTGTCAGAAACAAATAATAAATGTGTCCACAATATTGAGGTTCAGGTAAATGAAAATGTTGCCATTATGCAAAATGTAAATAAAAAATCTGATAAAAAGAGAAAAAAAGAAACCTTAAATAAAAATAATAATGTTGATTTGTCTATTGAAAGATATGTCATAAAAAGTGATAGTTTATTAGAAACAAATAGTGAAAGTGCCAGGCATATTGAAAATCAAGAAAATGAAAATGTTGCTACTTTAGAAAAAGATAAGAAATCTAAAAAGAGACCAAAGAAGAACCTAAATAATGATAATAGCACTGATTTATCTGATGACAGATATATATTAAAAACTGAAGACACCTTTAAAACAAATAATCAACATAATGGTAATGACAATAATATTAACAGCAAACTTGAATTAAATCATCCCATAAAAAGTAAAAAGCAAAAGAAAATAAAAACTGATAAAGATGATAAAATATCGTTAGAAGAAAATACTACTAGTGACGTAACTGTTAAGAATAAAAAAAAAAGAAAAAGCAATAGTGATGTGAAAGACGAATTTAAAGCTACCATTGTCTTAGATAATGTCAAAACAGATAAAATGTCTAAGAATGTGAAAAAGAAATCGAAATCATCAGAATAATTAGCTTTACAATGTTATTGCTTTTAATATTTCTATTTTTACAATGAATTATGTATTATTAAAAATGTGATAGACTTTTTATTTTATTCAAGCCATAGGCTTTCATATTGTAGTTGAATGTTGGCTGATTAGTATGAGTTTGACTGTTAAAGCGTCAGCTGGGGGTATTATTTCCACATGGAGAAATGAATTAAAGTATCCTACATTTTATAAACCTGTAAACTTTTAATCTATTATTAAAGTCCACATTACATGTTTTACTGTTGAAATATTTAATAAAAAAAAATCAAAACAGCTTCATGCTGTATCCCGCACACAGCAGGGTAGGAAGAGGGAACCTAGTGTTAAGACACTCCATTCCCCACTTTCTGCTGAATTCTAGATGCATTGCGTGTTGAGTCGCAGAATTCAACGCTGCGCTTTGACTCGACACCAGAGCGAAGAAATGGAAATGTAAATAAATATTTCTTTTCCTCGATTGGGGATCGAACCCGCAACCGTCGTGTTACAGTCACACCCTTGTGCCGCTGCGCCACGACGGCCTCAGTATTTAATATCATTAAAACACATAGTTCAATAATGTGTTCAGCCGTGTGTTCCCGGCTTAGAATAGGA
>DWGR01004640.1:0-10988 GCA_018247715.1 Heliconius burneyi
CGCTTTTAAAGCACTTTATGCTCATTAATTTGTATTAATTTTAGTTATAAGCTTTCAATTTAGATTTTGGGGAGCATTCATATTATAAAATATTACGACGCGGCTTGGCGGCTCTCTATAAAATACTAAACTTTCATATAACTTTTTAGACCCGATTCGAATCTAGGTTGAGCGTTAGATTTATATGTCCGCCTCCATAATTAATGACAGATAAAAAAAACTTATCTTTTCTTAGTTTTAGATCTTGTATGTTCCTCGCTATAGTATACCCGTATAAAGCACGGCGTTGAGTTCCACCACTCTGCAACATGCAATATCTCAAATATTGGGCAGAAATCGTTGATTAGAATGTTTTAATGTTTAAAACGTAGAACTAATAAAAATAGAAAGCCCTTTATAAATTTAACGCCAGCAAGCGTCAGTTGGATGGATTAAATAAGAATGATTTTGAATTCAAAACCTACAACGGATGAGAAAGTGGCTTCAAAATATACATTTTAGTTTGTCAAGTACAAAGTAAGTAATTAAAGAAGAGTCCTCATCAAATATCAAAGTGAGTATATTAGGGTATCCAACATGTATTATCTTTGGTCGTGTGGAAAGAATAGAATAGAAAATAATAACGCTACAGATACCGGCAGTGGGCTTTATAAGATTTATTTCTTTTAAATTCCGCTTTATATCCAATGAGGTCAAAGAGACTGAAGCGCCAAATACTCTGCATACCTCTTTCACATGATCTGGCGGGACCTTTGAAGTGATTTTCGTCCAGTATCATCGATTCTTGTCTCTCTGTCTCTCTTACCCCTCTTGCTTACACTTCCAAGAAAAAGCAACAAATAATACTATGAAACCAAAACCACTCTTCCGGTAGTAATATCTAATAAAATTATTTGAATACCACATTCGAATATAACAGTATTAGCCGCCCCGCTACCGCCGGTACGAATTAATTACCAGGATGTCATATAACCCCTTCGGGATGGAGAGCAAATTAATTTAATTTGTACATAACGTATTACCTAATTATTCCGCAGATATTCTAATATTTAGTATCAGAGCTGATGTTTGTTTAAGTTAATTTGTAAATATACATTTAATTTACTATTAGCAGTTTTTCGCTTTTTCTTGCATTGCAAGCTCAAATATCCAAATATCAAAGTATTTGCGGGATACAGCGTGATCAATTTTAAAACAACTCTCTTTACAATCGGACGCTATTCTAATGCGCCACGATGCCGTAACTTAAAAAATTAAATCAGCTTCATGCTGTACCCGTACACAACAGGGTAGACAGAGGGAACCTAGTATTAAGATACTCCGTTCCCTACTTTCTGCAGAATTCTGGAGGCATTGCGTGGCGGAATTCAACGCCGCGTTTTGCTTCGACACCAGAGCAAAGAAATGGAATTATAAGTTTAAATAAATATTTTATTTCCACGGGTGGGGATACACAACTAGATACACTTTACAGTCGCACTTTGTGCAAATTTTTTATCCAGTGTCAGAAATTTTTGTCACTCTCAGAACATAAACTATTATCAAAAGTAACTAAAGAAAAACATCGATTTTATTGACATCATTACAGTGTGGTTTACAATTTCTTCGCTGTAAAGCAATTATTACATTTAGTGATATTTAACATATGAGTACAGCCTTCCTCTTTAAATGAACTATTCAACACAAAAATATATTTTCAATTCAATCGCGTAATTCCTAAGATTAGCGCGTTCAACTCAATACCTTTATAACATTAGTATAGACTTATATAGATGGTATAGACACTTAGACAGTATAGATATACCTATATATAATAAAACATTTTGTAAACAATACTTAACTGTGGAGCTAATGGACTAACAGCGGGTGTTTGGATAAATGATTTGGGCTAGCTGTATGTATAATACAGGGTGCTCACCACTTTTATTGTTAACATTTTGACGCACCATCCTTCTTTGTCACGGCCAAATGAAGAAGCCTTCAATTAATTCATCTCCACGTTGTTTTGACAGGATATTATAAAAGCAATGAAATTTTGGCTGTTTTAGTGTATAATGAATTATTTAAATCTGCCCTAATTCTAATAAATTATGTGTATGTACTCGTATATTATAGCAGCTTCGCGGTTTTCTCGTTTACAGTGGGGTGTCTACCCCAGAGGGATGATAGTTTTAAGATATCCACACTTACTGCCAGATTTTAAAGATATTGTGTGTTGAGTGGTGGAACTCAACGCCCCTCTTTATCTACCTGAGCGGAGATATGAAGCCACAAACGAGCTCACAACTGTCGCGTTGTAAGCCAGATGACGGGGCCATGCCACCGCGCCAGCGTGCTTATTGCTGCTGTTGCTAAATATCATATATTCAGGTCATTCAGGTTCAGGTTATTCAGGTCTTTAATATAATGTTTTAAAGTATACAGTACACCCTTTACAAAATAAATATAAATATTGTAAGTCGGATAGAGTGAATTAATTAAATTACAAATAATCTACGTATATTTATTATAAAGTACTGAATTTAGTGATCGTGCTCCGGACAATCGCAGTTCATATTATTTAAAAACGTTTTGTATTTTAAACCAAATATAATGATGCTTGCTTTATTAAATATTCCATCAGTCGTCGCTACAAGAACGTATAAGCTCTAATAATATTATAACTTTGCCCTTGCGTCTGGATGGATAGCTTAAGTGGCCAAAGGCCTCACCTGAGATTTAAAATTTTGCTAAGGTCGTCTCATTTATAGCATCGTAGAGTTACTCGGTTCTCTTCTTTATGCTCAATTTTGAAAAGAGATGTATTCACAATGGCGTTGAGTTTCGACATTGAACGCGTAGTCTTCAATTCAGGCAAAAAGCGAAGAAGTGATCAAATATACTACCTCTGCTGATTTTTTTCATATATATATTTATTATGATGTATCACTCCGTAAAATTAAGAGTAAACTCGCATATAAAGTCTAATAATAGTAATTTCGATCTCGAAATCTAATTTTCCCTTGTAATTTTTTTTTTGGCAACTTAAAATTTATTTTCATGCAGTTTTAGTTGTAAGGACATTTTTTTACTGTGATTGTTATTAGGTAATCTGTTTCTCACACAAAAATATTTGCATGTGGTGTTTATCGTAACAAACATATGTATAGTTCTTATTTTTCTAAGTATATATTTGCCAATTATACAAAGCTGTACTGTATCTATGTGATAAACCAATAAATAAATAAATGATGATTAATAATTTAAGAAAAAGCACAGATTAGTGTCATTGCAATCAAATGCCACAGTTTTTTTGCGTAGCAAGCTAGTAGGAACCTAGTGTTAAAACATTACGTTCCCCACCCCCATACTTAAGTTTGTCTTAAGTAATATTTTACTTAAGACAAACTTGGTCTACTTAAGTAATATTTTATAATCGGCCTACAACCATCAAATTGATACGGAACCCTCATTGGGTGACTCCGACTCTCACTTGACTAGTTTTTATTAATTAATCTTAAGAACAGAATGACAAGGATTTTTGTTAAAAATAATAAATTTTAAATGAATTTCTTTATTCTTTTGGTGATAATTTCATTCTGATTAATTTATGTCCGGTCTCTGTGCTAAAATAGCTAATTTAAAATTCTAATATGTTTTAAATGTCTACAGGTCTATAAGAATTTTGTATAAAATTTGAAGCGTGGCGAAATTTACTTTTAATATTTTTATTATTGTAACGAGTTGAAGAGTCCTCTCTCAAGACGCAGTATCTCGAAATTTGAGAGGAGAATACACTCCGTATATGACACTCGACTTTGACAATTGTCTGTATTATTGCAATGTAGTTTTTTTCTTTTCTTCACTCTGTATTAATTTGTGAGGCATTGTGTAAACGCCGCGGCGAGACTCTATGCCTAATATTGCGTTGTTGCGGCGCGTTTTCCCACCTTCTAAATTCCTTCGAATTGTCATCGAACCCATAACTATCGTGCTAGTCAGAACCTGCCCCATCTCGCCACTATGGTGTTATACAATATTTTATGGCGCTTTATGTATGTACAATAAGGTCAGATGCGGTACCAAATTTATATTATTAAAGTGAAGTTGCGGGTAGCGGCCATTAAGCGGGATGGCCGCTCATTCGCGTCCAAAATATATAATAAATATAACTTTAACCACTCATGTTTGAAATGTATGAAAATGTTGATATAAGGTAAACAAAAGCGTTGTACGGTTAGTTGATTTCGCATATAACAGAGTAGGCAGAGGGCACCTAGCGTTAAGACACTCCGTTCTATACCATTTACTATTACATACATCTACATCCTATTTAAAGTTTAATCTCTAAAAGTTAGAACCAAGCTTTACATTAGATAGGAGATACAGTGTATACGTTTCCAACATCACTAGTTTTATATTTAAAAAAGTTTTCCAACCACTGCTTTGTAAAGTTTATCGAATGTCATCTCATGTTCTAACTTAAGGACAGTCATTCTGTTACTTATTATCTGTGTTTTATACGTATATATAATTATTAATTTATTATTAATGTTACTATAGCGCAGTGTAACAGCGTATGACGGTAAACACGATAGTTATGGGTTGAATACCCACGCGCGGTAATATATTTATTGAAAAAATAAAAAAGTTTTTTATAAGAGTAGCAAATAAATAATCCAAGTATGCAGATATATATTATATGTATTATTAGCTTATTAGCTATACCAAGAGATACAGAAAATTTATCACGATAACAGTCAACTGGTTACTTTAATCCCACCACTAGTTCCTCCTAACATATATACGCTATATCTAGTACTTTTTTTATTAAAAAAAGAACAGGGAGCCGAGTGTACGGGTACAGGTGGCAAGTGGTCACCGCCGCCCACCACCCCGTGTAAGACCAGAAGTTGTGTCTGCCTTTAAGGTGGAAATAGGTTGTGACTGTGGGTTTGACTCGATCTTTCTATGTTCAAATCTTTATACTTTATCTAAAATATTGTTTTCTACTCTTAGTGTAGAGTAACAGTTTAAAAATGTCAAGGGTTTTACATATTACTGAAAAAGATTGAACTTTATATATCACGAGGTTGTAAGCTATTTAATTTTTAAGTACAATAAAGAAGAACGGCAAGGTCGGTGAAATATGTACAGGGACACTACATAAAATCACTTGATCTTAGAGAAACTAGAAATCTTGGGGCACAATATGCATAAAATTTAATGCCACAAACTAATCTTTTTATACCGGAAAAATGGTTTAAAAAGCTCTCCATCGAGGCCCAGTTGGTAAACATATTTTATATGAATATTTATATTAAAAATATTTTTAACTTCACGATAATAAGCGATATTTTTAGGTTCAATATCAATTTGACGTATTTTTTATTTTCTCGGTCTGAATAACAAAATAATTCACAAGGTATATAATGAGAATAAGTATGAGGAAAATAGAGAACGGAGTGTCTGAACAATAGCTTTTATACATTTTTTTCACAAAAAGCAAACAATATGCAAAGAAAATAAAATCTTTATGTAATATTTCGCAATAAAATAATATAAAATAACGTACGTATAAAATAACGTAGTAACGTTTCGTAGCTGATTTTGTATCACTGTCGAGTAACAGTATAACATTGTGATATACAATGTAACTAAAGTTCACAATACTGGAGAAATACAAATTATAGAGTTTTATGACAGCAGAAACTAGCTTTACAGTATTCGAATGGAGTTGAAATATATGTGCGATGGCTAAAAAAGTAAATAATACGTTTTTTTAACATTATAAATTATTATTTAACACTAAAGATTAATAGGAATAATCACTTTTATTTGCAGCAGCTTGTAGAGAGATGCTAACAATATAAGTAAGTTATAAACGCACGCGTTACAATTTAGACGCAGCTTGATAAGAACATATAGCATGATGGTCAGAGCTCTTGGACAGTGTACAAGAGGTGCGGATTGGAATCTCGTTACGTTCAAATTTTTTATACTTTGTGAAAAATAATGAACTATCTACAATTAAATAATTAAATTAAATAAATAAAATAAAATGATTGTTTTTACGGTTCCGTACCTCAAAAGGTATACGTATGTCAACACTAATTATGTCAAGGTCACGTGGAGGTATCAAGTGTATGTTAGTATAAAATATTTAGGCCTACGGCCTCTTAACCCATAAAAATAATCAGGCCTCTACAGCATTTGTGCATCGATTTTGATGCATTTTAAAATCAAAATATATAGGATACTTCCCGTGGGCTTACAATTATGAAATTTTGCACAACAACTTACAATACAGATAAAGGACGAATCCAGAAAACTGAAAGTAAAAAAAAAATTACAAACTAATATTTGGACTTATTTTCTTATAAAATGTGCTCGCTAACTTAAATTTAGCAACTTTTATATGTTATACTTCACGTCAATCTACGATCTTGAAATTGGTACGGTGGACTGGGTGGACCCACTACAGTATATTAATATTATTATTTTCAATTTATGTACCAAATCTAGATAAACGTTTGTTTTTTAAGTATAATACTGTATTTCAGTTCAGAGTGTTTAAACTCTCCGTTCTCCGCTTTCCGCACAATTTCTGAAAGATAGCGCTTTGAGTGAGGGATCTCAACGCAGTAATATGACTGCCAAAGCGGGAAAACAAAATAATTTAAATACACGCATTCCCCCGAGCGGAATACGAACTACTGCCCCACGATCTCTATCAACCCTTTTGAATGTAAAACTACCAATATTCCTTAGGAAAAGAAACATTAAGTATTACCTATCGAAGTAAAAGCTCAAGGGAGGATAGCAAAGCCATCTAAATCACTTGGGCCCATAATTCACGATCTCTTACGATTTTATTAGTTCCACTCCGTTCTAAGACAGTGTGAATTAACACAGCTCAAGCAAACATATTCTTATGTTCTCTTTACCTACAATATAGGAAAAAGTATAACTATTTTTAGAATATCAGAATTTTGTGAACTATGTTTTTAAATTCAAGGTATATTCCGCGTATAGCAGAGTAAGCAGAGGTAACAAAGTGTTAAAACACTACGTTTCCTCCGCACCGACCTATTAATGAGACATTAAGTGTTAAGTATCGTAACTCATCACCGTGATGTGTCTTGTTACCAGAGTGAAGAAATCAAAATAACATTCATTCCCCCGCGTGGACCGAAAACCTATCTTTTACAGTTAGACGCGACTCGTCCACGATTGCCTTCAAATGTTCATATATTAAGTAAATGAATAAATTAAAAAATGTAAATCCTAACTTGTTTCAAATTCCCCTGTCAAAACGATCTCATCCACAAACAAAACGCAAAAGTATAGAAATCGCTACAATTTCAATATGAAGAGTTTTTAATGTAATGTTATAATGAAATGCGGTCGTAGTTTCTTTCATCCCTCACCGCGCGAGATACAATCCGTTCAATTTTCATTTATAAGCCCCGGACTGACCGAGACCGGCGTCAGGGGCGAGTCATGTCTCAAATGTATTCTGAACAAAAGAATAGTAAGTATTTCCCTTTGATACATAGTCATTTGTTGGATCTGCTGATTTTTTTATATTGGGACATTTTTTTAGGTATTGAGACACTTATGTATATTTCTTTTTTTTATATGCCACTATGTACGGATATTAGTAAGAAATATTCTTTAAAAACGATGATAATTTTTTTTAAAAAGAAAGTGGAGAAAGTGGAACACACAATGTCACGAAAGTTGGGAAAAAATAAATAACAGAGTGTCTTACCACTGGTCTTTACCCTATTAGGCAAGAAAAAGCAAAAACGTTTGATTTAAAACTTTTTTGAAAATCTGGCACATATTTAATCAATAATAAAAAAAATCTACATAGAGAATATTTATTTACTATTTGGCATCGTTTTCTATTCAAACCGCTATTTTATTTGATGTCATGAATGCGTCACCACAGTTTATTAAATAGAGGAAACCGCACCATAAATGAACAATCAGGGGTTTAAAAAATATTATCCAGTTACTTTGAAATTTAGTTAAATTCCACAATCTTATATAAAAATATTTCGTTACTTGGCAAATTACAAAGAACGCCTGTGCGTTACGAAACTACTAGACTTAAAAAGTACTAAGAGAGGATTTCTCTCCATTCCTAGGGAAATTGGAAAGAACTCGATAAGCTATTTGTCTATTAGTTTTCTAGTTAGATTTAGTAAGTATTGTATAAGACTCCCTTTACGGAGTGAGAGACAAAGCATAGTCGAAACTAATGGGCAGAGGAAGCTGCAATTTGGTATGTAGAGCTTGGATGTAGAGTGATACTCTACATCCAAGCTCTACATACCAATGCTAAGGCAAGAATATAAAACAAACAGTGCACGCAAACGAAGTTCCGGAATTCTTTCAATAATTTCATTGAATTACTCTTGCGTGACAGACGTAGGAAAAAATTGAGTGTTATAAAAATAACTTTTTTCGTTTTATATCATTTACATATGTATATCAATCAGGCAATGTACGAAGGGAAAATATGAACACTAGTAGTTTATTCTTCACTAGCATTACATATTCAGCAGCAAGATTTAATGTGGCACTAGTTTAATGTTGAGTTCTATCACTTAACTCGCTCTGCTTCGAGAATTCGGCGAGAAGCGGGGTAACAGAAGTGTCATAATGGGAACGGATTGTCATAAAACTAGGTTCCCAGGCAAATGCGGAATACGACGAGAAGCTAAAATAAATAAAAGTGTAGAGAAAAAGATATTGTATATATAAAATTCAAAATAAACAAAGACGATTTAACCTAAGCAATTGTTTAACATTCAAAGTAAACTCTAGAAGTTGCACTCAGAGACTTTAATTAGTATGTATTTAACATCTTAGGTCGTGGCGCAGCCTACTCGGAAGAATGGTTTATTTTTATTTACTCGCTCGGGTAACAATACAAAGTGCGGCGTGGAATTCCGCAATTCAACACACTAATTCGAAAATTGAGCAGAAAGTCGAGAACGAAGTATTTTATTAGTGTTAAAATCCTTTTACCTACCCCGCTACCCTGCGATACGCAAGAAAAGATACATAAATCAAAAAATATATATTATCAACCTAGAGAAAATCAATGTGTTTATGCCGATTTCAATTTAACTGAAAGATTCTTAAATTGCATAACTATTACAAGTGAAAATCCGGTGCAGACTGAAATTAAAAGATTTTTAAATGACTACTTTAAATCTTGTTGCCGATAGTTCAAAATGTATTCAAATCTTTGGTGTCGGTGTCGTGCGCTGGGTCTTCCACTGTAAGCTCATTGGTTGTGCATTCGATGATTCTGAAGAATGAATATATGTAAATTTATTTTTTTTATCTGATCTGCTGCCGATACAAGCCGTGCCGTTAAGTTTTGTCACTACACACAATTATCCCGAAAGTGGCGGAATATCTTAACACTATGTTTTCTCTGCGTAGCCTGCTATGAGGGAATGCTGCTACTTTTTTAACCTACAGTTAGTGTAGATCAGACATATTCAAAATGTGAATTGATTTAAGCAAATCAATACAATTAAATGACCACTCGAGTGAACGTGCAGAACACAAAGTACACACTCAACTATAATTGTTATTCAGCTTTAATGAGAATATTTTCCTTTTTATATAATAATGCTATACAATTTACATTATTTTCAAACTTTATCCCGCATGTTACATACCTATAACTCGCTAGTTACATACATAAATAAAAATTGAGGCACAAGCATTAAAACTAGATTTAATCTAGTTAGGAAATCTAGTGATGATGCGAACCCGCTCTAATCTTCAAGCTTTAAGCGTCTTGAAAGTTTTTTGTATGACGCGCTGTTTAATGCGATGTTAATCTTTTCTAAAAGTTTTAATATTAAATACATAAAATATAAGTAAAATAGAAATTTAGATTTTTTTTACTATTTCCTTGGATAATGTTTTCTTTCTTAACAGCATATTCGAGCCTCCTTTTAATATTTCATCCACTAAATACACCACGGCATTATGTTATGCCGCGGTGTATTTAGTAATAAATAATAAATATAAATTAAAATAAAAAATAATAAATATAAATTATATAATTGAGTAAATTTGGAACTTAATAACTATAACCATTGTGATCAAACACTTACAAATAATCAACACGTACATCATAACAACATCGAATAATTTTAGTTTTATGAACTTTTATCTTTGGCACAAAGAGCTAATCCAAGCCCGAGATCCCAGAGCTGCCACACCTACGTCATTTTAGCAAAGCTGAATTTTTGAGAACTATAAGTCGTATATAAAGTGAAGACAGTATGCCTACTCACTAACTTGAAAGTGGGGACCTTTCAGAGGTAGCGCCAAATAACGGTATACCTCTGTCTGGAAAGATGATTGAGCCATCGAATTGGTGTGGGTGCTTATGAGGGGTCCAAAAATAGTCCATAAATAATATATTCAAATTTAAAGCTTGAGGGCTTAAAGTAATTTGCCCCAATTTTAAACAAATTTTAGGACGTCTGGCAGGAGTAAAGGCCTTCGTAAAGGGTCTGGTAATAATAAATATACATTGTTTATATTACTCTTCAAAACTATTCAAAAAGCGTTTCTATTTGAACGTAGCTGGACGTGTGCTCTAAGTCGGCGCTATCTTTGAAAGGTCCTTCGACTTTCGAGTTAGAGGCCCTGGGATCTCAGTCTTTAAGTAGTCGTTCAGACACAGGACAGTGAGTGCGGGAGATAACTCTCACCGCATGGCGTATAGTGAATTATATCGAAACAATTAAAATGATGTAATATAGTCTACAGGCTACCTATAGCCTGCCTCGATAAATGGACTATCCAACTCATAAATATTTTTCATTTCAACTAGTAGTTCCAGAGATCAGTGCTTTCAAGCAAACAATTCTTGAATTTTATCATAAATAAGTATAGATTAACATAGATATGCAGATTATAGCACTTAGAATTATGTAACGACGGGATTCGTATATAATAACGTA
>DWGR01004641.1:0-10987 GCA_018247715.1 Heliconius burneyi
ATGTTGGTTGCAAGATGTTTAAATTTCTGCAAATGTTCGCCTTATATCTTAGTACTTTTGTATTGGTTTTAATTGGAGTCGACAGATGGTTAGCTGTGAAGTATCCAATGAAGAGTATGGCCACAGCGACGAGGAATGGAAGATTAGTGATTATTGCTTGGGTTCTAAGCTTTGTATTAAGTATACCTCAGGTTAGTATTAATATATTAGGCGCTTTTTAATTTCAATATTTTCTTATCTTATTATAATTAATACAGGTTGGAATGAGTTCAGTATAGCTTGTAATTATTATTTATTGTTCAATAAAATATATTTTATTGATTCCATTATAAATATAAATAAAGAGAATCTCAAATTATAGAAAAAATCAAAACAAATCCAAAAAAAAAGAGTTTTAATAAGATTATTACGTAAAATATATCTTTGACCACATGTACATGAGAGTAACAGCAAATCTTACTAAATATATAAATTTTACTTACATAGTATAAACGATGATTTATCATAGTAGAAACAACAAAAGCTAATATTTAAGTGTTAACGAAATATTTTTTTATGTTCTAACTTCTAAAGGACCAAAATATATTAAAAAGAAAGTTCTGTATCAAAAATTTATGATATTTTGGCAATCTTCATATTTTGTGTGTACAATTTTATATCGTTATAGGACTAAGCACAACAACAACAATCAAACCTACTTTCTTTTTGATATTAACGGTGGAATGTTATCTACATAACATTAATCTAAAAATTAACCACTAGTGGATAACATCAAATACCAGTAAATCGTCGTAAATTCCCTAATGTTGAATATACATTTGTGTGGCTCCAAATTTTAACAACGACATAACATTCATCATCTAGCGTTATATATGTATGAAAGGTTTTTGTTTCTGCAATTAGTTGTATGTGCATATTGGTCTGGTCTAGTTTATTATATAACTCTAGTCTATAAGTTTTATAAAAAACTCATTTAAAAATTTCATCTTATCACTTGTTTCAGTAAGCTTCACTTTGTAGCCCGCACACAGCAAAGTAGGTAGAGGGAAACTAGTGTTAAGACACTCCGTTCCCCACTTTCTGCCGAACTCTGGAGTCATTGCGTGTTGAGTGGCAGAACTCAACGCCGCGCTTTACCACGACACCAGAGCGTAGAAATGAAAATATAATAATAAACGTAACTAAATATTTCACTTCCTCGAGTGGGGATAGAACGCGCAACCGTCGCGTTACAGTCACACCCTCGCGCCGCAGCGCTGCGATAGCCTACGTAAGAATTAAATTCATATAAATTAAATAAATAAAGAATTTTTTTTCTCTTTCTTATTTCTAAAGTCAAGTACTTACATTACATTATATCTATAAAATTAAAACTTTAACCATCAATATTTAAATGATGATGATCGATCGTATAACACTTAGATAAGTAACTTGATAAAGAAAATCTTTGTTCTAGACAGTAGTATTTAGATTGGCTAAAGGACCTTTTATCGAAGACTTCTATCAATGTGTCACCCATGGGTTCTATACTGAAAGATGGCAAGAACAAGCATACACCACGTTGTCCCTAGTTTTTATGTTCATCCTACCCTTACTAATTTTGGTTTCGACTTACGTATCTACTGTGAGAACAATTGCAAGTGAGTATGTGTAATCCTTTTTTTTTGCGTTCACGCTGCAGTCCGCGAAGCAGGTTAGGCAGAGGGAACCTGGTAACCTAATGTTAGGACGCTCCGTTCCCATTAAGATACTTCCGTTCCCCACTTTTGTATTGGATTTTTGAGGCATTGCGTGTTAAGTGGCAGATCTCAATGCCACGATTTTGGTTTCTTATCAGAGCAATGAAATAAAAGTGTTAAATACTAGTGTCCCGATCGCGGCTTCGCCCGCAAATCACTCAAATATTCTTGTTTTTATATATATGTGTATTGTACTTATAATGAGAAATATTGAGACCGTGGTGGCCATTTGGTACAAGGTGAGATTGTAAATATGACGGTTGTGGGTTCAATTCCCACTCGCAGAAATAAAATATTTTATATTTCCATTTTCTTGTTGGAAAGCAAAGCGCGGCATTGAGTTCGCCTTTCGACACGTAATGTATAGAAAATTCGACGGAACGTGGGTAACGGCCTTAATGGGAACCAAGTATCTTAACACTAGGTTCTCAGGTTCCTTCTGCTTTACTTGTCATGTGTGGGATACAATATATTTTATCCACATTACCAGTAACGGTTTTTTAGATTGAACAATAAATTTTGATTTCTTTACCGAGTGTAAATTATGCAGCTCTATGAAATAGCTTTCAAGCTCCAGTAATAGAGTTTCTTATTACATGATATTGCTCATTGCAATTTATTGTCAAGTACAATTTGAGCTTTTGATGTAGTTAAGTCTATTGGCCCTATTAACTGAGGAAGGACGAAATAAAATTTATTTATTTTTTGATAAAGACTTAATTTTATAATATAATTTTAATATTTAATTTTCAGATGTTTTATTTTGCTTAGTAAAAATAAAATAAATATATAAAGAAAATATATTTATTTTGTTATTAAGTTTTACATACAAAATGAAAACAAGAAATATTATTTATTGAAACATTTAATTAATCCATTTTCTTCGCTCTGGTGACGAGGCAAGCAACTACGTTGAGTCCGCCATTTAACACGCTGTCTCGAGAATTAGGCCGAAAATAGGAACTTTACACTAAAAAACTTTACACTAGATCCACCTTGATGTATGCGGGATACAGCGTGAAGATTATTTTTTAATTTAATTTAAAGACAAAAGAAAATACATTTTTGCAGAAAGCGAGAAAGTATTCCAACCGGAAGTTACGAGACCGGAAAAATATCTTACTCCAGATATGAACAGACGTAGACTTATTGATAGAGCGAAGATGAAGTCTCTTAGAATGTCCGTTGTCATAGTCACTGCCTTCATCATCTGGTGGACACCTTATTACGTGATGATGATCATTTTTACTTTCCTCAACCCCGATAGAAATGTAAGTAAAGGTATTTGTTGCACTAATATTACTTAATTTTTTTTTATATAAAAAAACTGGTTGAATGATGTTTTGTACGTTTTATATTTATTAAAACAGATTACTTGTAAGTATTTATATTTAGTGAAAAGAAATAATAAGAATGTACGAGTATTTTAAATAAAATATTTTTATTATAGTATTAGATTATATTCATCTCCTCGCTCTGTTACGGTCATTTTGGTGGCGCAAAGGCATGAGAATGTGACAGTAAAGGCAGTTGTAGGTTCGATTCACACCAGAGGAAATGAAATATTTTCAATATTCATTTCTTCGCTCTTGTGTCTTTGCCTCATCAAAGCACTGAGTTGAGTTCCACCATTCAACATGCATAAGCTCCAGAATTCACCAGACGATGGGAACCGTAGTGTCTTAACACTAGGCTCCCTTTGCCTACCCTGTTAACAATTATATGCCAGAAGCTCGGTAAATATTTACATATAATATATTATTTTTTTTCTATGCAGCAAAGTGAAGATCTACTATCGGGAATTTTTTTCTTCGGAATGTCGAATAGTCTAGTCAACCCCGTTATATACGGTGCTTTTCATTTATGGCCAAAGAAAAAACGCTCTAGGAACAGTGACAGGTAGTTAAAAAATATATTATTATTATTATTTAGATGAATAGTATTCTTAGAAAACTTATAAAGCTAAGCCTAAGATGGTTACAATTTTGTTATAAAACTTAAATTGTCTTATTTTATTATTGTTTAACGAAAGAAAGATAAAATTACACTTTAAAAGTATAACTTATCTTAACTTCACTTCACGCTTTATCCCAAGCGGGGTAGTCAAAGAGAACGGAGCGCCAAACGCTACAGTTGTCTCAGTCTTAAAAGTATACCTATATTAATCTCAATTTATTATTCTCCGCGGAAATCAATACATAAATCTCTTCGGTTATCTCTCACGTAGTCTCTTATAAGTGTTAATTTCATAAAATAAGGTAGAATTGTCACTACGAAAGAACCAATTGAATCCTTTTTCTAGCACAGTCACGTAATCTACTGATGAATCGTTGTGCAACCCTTGCAAATAGTACATAGTAAAAGTATAGCTAGATTAATAAAAGCAACTTAAATTTTATTATATTGGAGCCTGTCCATAACACTTTACTAACACTTGTATAAAAAGACATTATAAATAGATTTGGCACTTTAAATTGATGCTTTGACACATCAAATCGACAATATTTTTTCTTTAAATAAATCGTTTTGCACTCCTTATTCAAAGCCTTTTTACTTAAAAATTATCACTTCATGTCAGAGCGGCGACCACGGGGACAAACGCGATGGTTGTCAGTTCGACGTCTATTAGAAAGGAAAAATTATTTTACTGTCACCGCTCTACTAATAGACAATGTGCGGCGTCTAGTTCCACTACTAAAATCGTAATGTCTCCAATTATAGCGAAGAATGGGGAACGAAATGTGTTAACGTTCTCTTTGTTCAATGTTTATACGAGTAGGTCGGGGCAAAGTATTTTCGTATTTTGAATGTATAATTAGTAATAAAGTTTTAATTAATCAAGTACAATCAATTAGTAATCAAGTTTTAATACCATTACATTTAACATTCTGAAGGTGCAATGAATAAGAAAAATCTTTTTCCCGCCATTTTTCAATTGTTTTTCAAGCAAGCCAAATGAACGCATGTGAAACGTATGAATTTGCACGGTTAACGGAACTAATGCGGTATCAATGTATGTAATGTATGAACAATACAAAAATACTTTTGCCCCGACTTAGTATGTATTATGGATGCGTTACTGAGTCAAGCTTAAAAAAGTAATAAAATATAAACATTTTTCATTTTATTTATTTAGAAAAACCATTACATTTTACCCAACACGATAACGAAATCGATGCTATAAATTAATTTTATATTACAGGGAATCCGGTGGTCGGCACGCCTCGTTAATGCGCCGTGGTGATCACACTTCATCCGTACGACTGACCACAATAAGATCTTTAAGATCGTCTGCTAAATATTCCAATGGTCAAAACATAAGTTTGTTATAACCTATCAGTAATATCGGACTTGATAAAGGCTATATTGCTGAAGAAAACTGTTAGTGGTTACGAAAAAATACTAAAAACTATGAAAAAGTGACTTCAGTGATAATAAACTAGTCATTAGTGCAAGTGTCTGGAAATAGTACATGGAAATTGTATGGAAGTTTTTCTTTTTCAACCAAATATTACTTTAGTTTAGAGTTAATTAATTAATGTTGTAAATTGTGAAAATGTTAATAAAATACTGTAAATAAATATATTTTTAAAATTAATTGTTTTTTTTAATTAATTATATAATTTTATAATTTTTGTTTACTAAGAAACAACAAAATGTGACATTAGATATTGTGCAGAAAAAAATGATTAAAATTATGTATAGATCGATGATTTGCTATTAAATTGGCAATGCACACGAAGTACGAAATAAAATATTTTTTTAAAACAAATTTCCGACTTCAACCGGATCTCACAATCAAAACCTGAAACAGGAAAGTTTGCAAGTAAAGAAAAAAATCATCTCACTCGGTAATAAAATAATCAGTTCACTCAGTCAAAAGTTTGGTCGAATTGATAATTGATAACCTCCTCCTTTTACAGAAGTCAGTTAAAAAGCATTCTAAATAAATGAAAAATATATCAGCTACACGCTGTATCCCACATACAGCAGGAAAGGCAGAATGAACCTAGTGTTAAGATTGTCCGTAAAGAGACAAGAAGATACATAGAAGATTAAATATTTAATCTTCTCGAATGGGGATCGAACCAACAACCAGTCGGTTTTTTAGTCACACTTTGAGCCCCTGTAAAGCATACTCTCGATCATAAATTATTTATATATATTAATTATACTACTATAAGTACTATTACATTAGATTTATTACTAAAACATTATAATACAGCCCTTACAAAGATCCTATTCAAACAAAATTATTTCAAAGATAATTATTATAATAACAAGGGAGAAATTAATCAAAATTTTAGCAGGTAAATGATTTTATTATAACCTTATTTCAATACAGTAAATATTTTGGTTTGTATTATTTATAATGAAATGAGTTAATGGGTCTATTCAATTTTAATGGTATGGTAAAACAGTTTGCGTCTTTAAATTCAACGTTATCTTGGAAACAGATAATTAGATTTCAATAAAATGGGTCTCTGTAACCTGTCAATTTGTATTCTATATTTACGATTGAACTGTTTGGAAATAATTATCTTATCTGTCGTCTAATCTTTTTATTTCACATTCTCGGTTTGGTGAAGGAAATTTTAGCTTCTGTAAGAGAGGTAGGGGGAGACCTCGGGTGACCTTCGGAAACGCAGAATCAAAGATACTATGTTGACCGTCAAAGGACATGTTTTTTTTTTATGGTACAAGGACAAGGCAAACGAGCGTTCGGGTCACCTGAAGGTAAGTGATCACCGCCGCCCACGACCCCGTGCAACACCAGAGGAGCTACAGGTGCGTTGCCGGCCTTTAAGGTATGAAGAGGTTGCTGACAGTGGACGAGGCGAAAGAGGTACTCGTATGTTAAGACCGTAGCGTTTAGCGCTCCGTTCTCATTGACTACCCCGCAAGAGATAAACTGTGAAGCTGTGTGTGTTGGTGTATTGTTATAATATTTTTGCCGTAGAAAGTTCCCAACGTTTATCGATATGTCAACAAATTTTTTAACTGACCTCTGTAAGAAAAGGAGGTTATCAATTCGACAGTTTTTTTTTTATTTTGTTACCTCATAACTTTTGACTGGGTAAACCGATTTTGATGATTTTTTTTATTTGAAAGGTAGTGCTTCCCATGTGGTCCCATTCTTTTTTAGTCTATTTCTGACAATGGTATCTATGACCTAATGCTACAACGACCTTACTACAATATCAAATTTGTTTTATTTGGCACCGACTTCAAAATTATAAAATCTTTGTAAAATTATTTTGTTACTTTTTAGTTCTTTCTTCCTTCAGTTTTTCTTTTTGTTAAAAATTAATTTATTTTACGATTTTAAGTGATGAGTAGACCTTAAAAGGATGCTTCTTAATTGAGTAGTGTTGGTGGTAGTGATAGTCAACGAGGGGTAGTGGTTGTCCTATGTAAAATTTCACTTAATTAGGTGCAAACACAACATGCAAACTAAAAGCCTAAGCCTACTAATGATAATAGAGTGTATCCGTGGGCGAGCTGCTAACTTATTCTTTTTTTGTGCGTCGGAAAGATAAATTTCTGGCTTTATATAATTTAAAAAAAATAATTTCGATTTCAACATTTACTATCTGTTTTATTTTTGTCTATACAATTAAATAATAATGTTGTACAGTCCTGTCGAAATAAATTCTTAATAATCTTTAATATGTAAATATTTCGTCAATGCTTTGCATTAAATATATTTTCTTACATATACATACAGAAATAAGAGTTCAGCTCATTTAACAAGGCTTAGCTGAAATTGCTGAATCGAGTTATTTGTTGACAGATTAACATCAAAGTCAGTAGAGTCGTGCTCTTCGCGCTCATTACTGCGTACATATTCACTAATTTCAATTTTCTCAATGCGAGCAGAAGCTTCAAACATTAAAATAAGGGCGGAAAATGTCGCATCGTTTATTCATACAGACATTACAAAAAAAGGTAAATTCAATATATTATAGAATAATATTTTAATAACTAAATCAGCTTCACGCTGTATCCCGTACATAGCAAGGTAGACAGAAGAAATCTAGTGTTAAGACACTCCATTCCCCACTTTTTGCCGAATTCTGAAGGCATTGCGTGCTCAACGCCGCACTCTCGCCTCGACACCAGAGCGAAGAAATGAAAATATAAACGTGAATTAATAATTCATTTCCTCGTGTGGCGATCGAACCCACAACTGTCGCGTTACATTCACACCCTTGTGCCGCTGCGCCACGGTGGCCTTAGAATAATATTTAATATTATAAATAGAGAATCAATATTATTTGTTCAGCTTGAACTTGAAATATTATATTTCATTACTTTTTTGTTGGCAGTTATGCCCGTGTGGTTTTCAGTTTTCAAGTTATATTTGCTAAGTATATACATATTGAAAAACATTTTTGTTTATTTTGACAAAATGACGATATTTTGACGGCTAACTTCTTTTCGAAATGCCTATTTATGCTCTATAAGAAAGTACTGGCCAATAGTTGATGATTCCAGGGTATACCTGTCGCTGTTGATATTTGATGAGTTTGATACAAATAGCTAGATGTCTGTGAATGGAAAATATCTTAGAAAAATATTTTTGTTGGTCTTTAATAAGGCAATAGAACCAAAAACATTGATTTTTAAATTTGTGCATCGACTCATGCTAATCTCAGAATTCACTTAACTTATTTAATTATAGTTTTCACTACTGTATTTGGCAAGCATATACATAACAGCAGTTTGTTTTATTTCAATCGGTAGTATATAGTCAAAGATTATGTAACTTATATAGCAAGTCTAAAAGAGAAAGAAAAAAGGAAACAGGAAAAGGAATATACATAAGCCATCGACGGATCAACAGTTGTCTAAGAGTCACTACCTTTCTATTTTACCTTCGTATGTTAAGTGATTTTTAGTGATTCTGAAGATATTTGAGAATTGGTGTTTTTTTGGAAAAATCGAAATACAGCCTTGACATACAGCAAAATAGTAGGCTTTTTATATAATGTAATATTTCAAAACTATTGGCTTATAAATTTTGTAAATGACATAGAAAATTTTAATGTTTTAACACCCTTTACCACCAATTTACTGCTTGTACTAGAATATATTTACAATATTAAAATATTTGTACTCAATAAGCATTGCAATTTTTTTGTACGTCGATCGCGTAACATCATGTATATATAATATAAAAGCTGTCTCTTAGTACATAAAAACACATTAGTAAAAATAAAATTGAGAATACAAAATGGAAGTAAATCTGATATTTTTATGACTTAGTACATATACTTACGAAGAAGACAGCATTAATATTTAAAGGCGTGTAAAATGGATGAGAACAAAAGTAATATTTAAGTACTATGAGAAGCACAAATATTTATTACTTGTAGCTTTTAATGTTTGAAAATAATTTTTAAGAGAAATTTATATCTAGAATATAATTAATAAAGTACACAACAGAACTTTTTATCAAGACTCGAACTAATTTTACTTAGTTGGGCGAAGTTTATTTTTAATGATAAATTCATTAAATCCTAATTAAAGAGAAGTTTTAGATACTTAATTTAATGAATGTTTTTAAAATAATTTGTTTGTAATAATATATTACGACATCAATGATGGTCAAAGGAAAAGAAGTATAGTAAAATAAGAGTTTTGCTACGAACTCATTAACTAGGAAAGACCTCTTTTGATATTATACTTTTGCATATTTTCTTTAATTATCCCATTATATATTAAGCTACTATTAAGGCCGTCGTGACGCACCGGCAAAAAGGTGTGTCTGTAACGCTACGGTCGTGGGTTCGATCCCCACTCGAGGAAGCGAAATATTTATTTACGTTTATATTTCCATTTCTTCTCTCTGGTGTCGAGATAAAGCGCGGCGTTGAGTTCTGTCACTCAACACGCAATGCCTCCAAAATTCGGCAGAAAGTGGGCAACGGAGTGTCTTAACACTAGGTTCCCTCTGCCTACCCTGCTGTATGCGGGATACAGCGTGAAGCTGTTTTTTTTTATTTTTACTGTTAAGTAAAAAAAATATTGTCATTATTTCCATAATTACAATATCATTGTAATTTTCTAATAATAGTAGAGTATGAAGAAGACACCAATGTTTCGGAACATCTCATTTCAGTGACAAATATTCCGTGTTCATATTAAAATGACACATATTTCACCTCACGTGTGACATTGACTGAATACGAATGTAGAATCTCAGCAAAATTGTACAATATTCTGCTGAAATTTTTAAAGAAAACCGTTTTCTACAGATATCATCACGTGCCAAGTATACTAGACATAGCAATAAAAGATTATTAATAAATAAAAACTTAGTTTCGGATTTGACTTTATAACATATACACACTTATATAGTTTTTGTTGCATTTATATGCCTTTGTTGTTTCCCTTTATATAGTTATGTTTGTATAAAATAAAATTACTTTTTTTACAAATGGAGAAGCTCTTTTGACATGATCAAAGCTCAGCCCTGCAAAATACACTCGTACTTCAATTTCAAAGTAACATCAGCTTCACGCTGTTTCCCGCACATAGCAGGATAGACAATTCACACTAATAAATCAATTAAAATTGTAGAAAGTTATAGATAAAGTGCAATTTGTTATCTGAAAATGTTGTAAGCCTCAACCTACAGAGTAGAATCATTGGGTATTGAATTTTCAATTAACTGCTATTATATAGTCTTATTCATATTTTAATTTATTTCTAAGTGAGCTATGGAAACGACTACATTTGGAGACAAAAATAATAATGCTTGGATCTCATTTTATTATGCCTCTGCGATATGATTGGCCTCTATGTTAAATTTAGTATACACGGCTGTCCTGGCGGTGCGGCACAAGGTATTACTGAAACGTGACGGTTGTAGGTTCGATTGCCACTCAAGGATGTGAAATATTTATCATTTTCATTTCTTCGCGCTGGTGTCAAGGCAAAGAGCGATGTTGAGTTCCTCCACTGAACACGCAATGTCTCTAAAAACTCGGTGGAAAGCGGGGAGTGTCGTAACACTAGGCTCCCTCTGCTTACCCTGTTCTGTGCGGAATACAGCGTGAAGCTGATTTTTTTTGACTTTCATATAATAAAATTAATTACAGATTCATCCTCAATCTGATATCCGTAGAATATAATTTAAATTAAAACTGACACGGCCAGTTCTAATCTCGGAGTTAATATGCACAGGACAAACATGACTACACCGAGATTAACTTAACCCAACTCAAATAAATGAAATTCCC
>DWGR01004642.1:0-10985 GCA_018247715.1 Heliconius burneyi
TTCCTAGTGAGACACTTTTCGCCCCTCATTTTATGCCGGATTCTTGAGACGTTTACCAGATCGAGAAAAAGAAAATTCCTCCAAGTGGGGATCGAACCCACACCGCATCGCATCTACAGTTGAGCCGTGTCCCTGCGCCGCCACGACGCGACAGGTCTCTTAATTAACTTGAAGCAAAATAAATTTATTTGAGGTAGCGAAAACGTCCGGACCAAAACATAATTAGATAATCTTGATGGATTTTCTATCGCAATTAAGCTATTGAGGTATTTGAACTTCACGTGGAAAAAGCAATAAGTATAATTAATGTTAAACGTCAACATCAAAAGGACATCCTACTCACAATATTTGTAATTAAAATAATCTAAATTAGTTATTCTCAATGTCCTTATATTTCTTTTTGGCTTCACGCTGTATCCCGCACATAGCATGGTAGACAGAGGGAACCTAGTGTTAAGACACTGCGACACATTACATGTTAAATGGAGTGGCGGTGGATCAAGGTGGCGGTTTGCCATTTTATTAGATCGAGGAATTGAACATATCAAATACTTCATTTTCCCGAGCGGGAATTAAACCTATCATACAACCTGTCGCGTTAACAATCGTGCGCTTACTCCACAACACCTCGACCTTATAAGAATACAAAAATATTATGAAATAAAATAAAGTTAACAAACGTATGTACAGAAAGAGTTTTTAATGAATATTATCTATATTGCATATATAAAATAGGTTTTTAATAATATATTTACCTTTCAATTTCTTCGGATTCCAACACGTTATCTTGACAAGTAGATTAATCTCACCTTCTGATGTTTCTACCGATGCGGGATCAGAGGGTGCAATTAATTGGTGTGACAGACTGCTATATTAATTACATTTGCTAATAGCCCTATCAAAAGCTACGTTCTTTTAAATAACATTTTAATAATATGAGAAAATTACTGAGTTTTTAAAAATTACCAAGTGCGGTGCTTATGAGTTCGACCCCACTGAATTCCTCTTTATGTTCTGCTTCATGAGATAAGGCGTAAAGCCATTATATTAAGAATATTTTAGATTTTGTTTTGTCTTTATTTGTCTGTGTATAAATCGCTTACACAAATTGCTGACACACTTAAGTAGTAACTAGTTTTATTATTTCTATAGAAGTTCTGTGGGATTTATTTAGCTATTGCTGTATGGTGTATGAATAAGATACATCCAAATTTCACCACATATGTGATGTAATATTTAATTATTTTATATATAATTATTTTTATCACATATTTCCTATAAATAAATTTCTTCTTACATTTTTAATGTTTAAGTAATTACAGTTGATTTGGAATAATTGATATATCTACACGTTATGGCGTACACAGAACACTAAATGTGTGCAAGTTACGCAATTTCCCTTGCTTATATGTAATGGCGACCAAATTACCTATAGAAATAAAATTAATTTTCGCAATCATTATACTTATTCATACATATCCGACTTGACTTTACTAGTTACATTTATTAATATATTCGAAGTATATAATATTATTAATATTTATACTCCCTTTATAAGGACACTTCCATTAGAAAACTTCGATTGAAGCAATTTCAGAGTAATAATTTACCCAAAGGTAAACTAGAATTGCTCTAAGACGAAACTCGGCCCTTCGTTAAAACTTTGCCAAAGCAAAATGCCTAAATAGAAGATTTTATACTTGAATTAATTTTCGGGTAGAGTTGACTCCGGTTAAAGCTGCCTCGATCGCTCATGACAGAACGAGCTTCGTTGATTGTTAGGTGAAATATAAATTATAGGAATTATTATATATTTTCAAGGGCTCGTGAGAAGTATCTTATATTATATAAGTAATATTTTTTATTAAAAAATAAATCAGATCAGCTTTATGCAGCAGGGTACCTAGTGTTAAAACACTCCTTTCCTCACTATCCGCCATTTTTTTGAGGACTTACGTGTTGAGTGGCGACTTTAGCCTTAGTGACAGAGCGTAGAATTGAAAATATATATAAATTCCCTAGAATGGGAATCGAACACATAACCAGTTACGTTGACAGTAACACTTTGTGCCCCTGCGCCTCGATCTCAATAATATAATTACATACAGCACTCCTAAAAAAGATATTTTAACTCATTTAAATAAAAACGGAGAAATACAAATTCTCTGCTAAGATTAGTACCATAAAGTGGACAGCGAATGGTCCTCTTTATTGCTAATTGACTGCAACTGCTGCCAACAAATGAAAACGGTCATTAACTTGGAGAAGATTACAAATTAATGATGAGGGAACTATTTTATACGGAAGACAGTACAAGGCAAGGACACGAAGTCGTTTTGAGATTTTCATCTGGATTTATATAAAGGACTGTACTACTTTAAGTATTTACTACAGGAAGTTAAAATCTACGCTAAATAAATATTTCATTACTTCGAGTAGAGATCAAATCCACAACCAGTCAAGTTTGCAGTGACACTTTGTGTCCCTGCGCCACGACTGGCCTCTCAAATAAGATATATTTAAATCATATTACATGCACATATTCCTACATTTTTACAATGTTACTAACATTTGACATTTGCCGGTGATATTTTTAAATAGAAATATTTTATTTAAGCAAATTATGCTCGTTAAAATAAGTTGTACGGATTTTTTTGAGTACTTTCTAGATTTGTGGCGAGGTAAAGAGATTATATATACTAAATTTTATATACTGAAGTTACATTTATACTAATAAATATTATATTAGGAAATTGTATTAGATAATCTCGTTTTCTTAGGGAGTCATATTATGTTACTAACGACCCACAAGCGGCTTTGCCAGCTTAACCTTATTGTTATATTAAAAACAAATTATAAAAAATCTTCACAAAAAACATTGCATATGTGTTATTCTGATGATAAGAAGCTATATTACTGTTAAGTTTAATCTAATTAGTTGAGTAGTTTTTGCGTAAGAGTGGAACAAACATCCATCCATCTTCACAAACTTTTACATTTATAATGTTATAAAAATGTACGATATAGTAGGAAGTAGAATTAATAAGATAAAATAATTAAAAAGATTAATTATTAATAAAAACAACAAGGCTGTACAGCCTCGCCATTGTTTTAAAGCTAACTAATTAGATCACAATATTATTTTGCACAATTGTGGAAAAAATAATAATCTACGAATATTATAAAAACTAACAATACCTAATAAAATTTGCAACGATCTTTAACCAACTCAAAAAAAATTCGCATAAAAAAGAATAATTAACATAAATTCAGAAGAAATTGTTTAATCAAACTTTTCTGCGACTTCAAATAAAATTTATACTTTGAAGTTATTATACTCGTAATTGACTGATGTCGCCGTAGCGTGGCTAAGAAATGTATAAGAGCTCAGAAAAGAGATTTTTTTGTCAGATTTTTTTTCTTTCTTCTTTCTTATTATTCTCTTACATATCACTTAGTTTCTTTATAATAGATAGTAAGAAAGAAGCTACTGTTAACGCAGTGGGCTGTTGAGCGAATGTAATCGCCATTGTTATAGGTTCGATTCCCATCGGAAGAATAATTTTTTATAGTTAGATAATGCACAGTGTTAAGTTTCGCCACTCAATAGCATCTCTCTGTCTTATAATTTGTTTTTGGTATAATCGGGATAGGAGTAAGGATAATTAACATATCAAATCATCATATAAATAAATATTTCATTTCCTCAAGTGGGGATCAAACCCACAACTGTCGCGTTACAGTCACTCCCTCGTGCCGCTGGGCCACGACGGCCTCAATTAAAATATATTAGTTTTATTACTTAGTTTTAGAATCAGTCACTCAAAGAAGAGAACGATAGTGGATCACCCATGTGAAATTTAATAACAACTTACAATTGTCTTGATGTGTGTTAATAAAATATAATATTATACATATAATTAATTCACATAAGATTAATTATTTCTATGAACTAAATTACTGTAATGGATATTACTCAAGCACTTCTTAGTTTTTATAATCTAAAGTGCACACGAGATTGTATCACAATTAATGTTATCTAGAACAATATTAAGAGTTACAAATCAGGCGATTGGTTCTGAATGATGCAATATAAGCCTTGGGTCAGCGACCGCAGGACGAGAGGGTGTCTATCAATATTAAATTATAACTATATATCGAAAATTTTCCAATTTTGTTTACTTTTATATAATTTAAAATTAAATTTACTGAGAAATATCATATGTGATGGCGGTCGATAAGATTCTATACCCAAGGGATGCTTTGGACTGATTTAGATAAGTCAACAAATACCAATTACTTTCCAGTCTATAACGAATTATTAATGAGATATGTGAAGATAAAAATAAATATATGGCTGTTCACAATAACCATCTTTAGTTTAACAGGAGCTGTCATTTTATTTTTATTTATGCGCTATTTCGAAATTTTACAATTTTCACGCAGAATTCACAGTTAATCAAAAAACATATGAACTAATTGCATCATTATAGTGACCATGATTCGTTACTGAGGCAATTATAACCTTTGAATTTGAGTAAATAAGAAATATATTGCCGTGTATCTGGCATTTACATTGATAAATAACATGGGCATACCTGGTGAAACTTTATAAGTGTTTTTTGTAAATTATTTTTGATAAAATGGAGCTAAAAAGGCTGTTTATATAATTTCAATCATATTTCAAAGTGTTTAAATACTTGAAATAACACGTGAATTAGCTATAACATATGTGTAAATGTTATTTGGATACAGTGTGAGTTAATTAAATTCAATTTGTTATTGTACAATAACTAACAATATGTAAGCCTATTTCATAGGTACTATTCAATTATTTATTTATTTGTTTATTTATTATATTATATATTAATACAAAAGTTAATAATGATAAAAAATAATAATAATGAGAGTGCATTTAAAATAACTAATTATTTCTAAATAAGAAACTAAAGACTACGAGTGTATTAAGATATATAATTAGTTTCACATATAAATACATATTATATTTTATATCATTAAATTGTAATACTAATTAAAATAAAAATCTATATAATAAATAGAAATCATACAATAAGGTGCAATGTTTTACTTTTACCATAATTACAGAGTAAAAAATTAATAAGTTAATTATTAATATTATTAATTGAAAATTGAATAATTTAGATATGCAATATACTGTTAATGTTTATTTTCTATTTTATTTATTTCTGGCTGAATGGTTTTTCGTACCAATCGTCTCGTTGTATGAACACACGAAGGAGGTTGTATGGTGAGAATTAATGTTATACAATAGAAGAAATTATTATAAGATATTCCGTGATATAGTCGTACAACTAAACTATTCTATACAAGAATGTATTTAGGAAAGTGTAACAAAGTAATACAATCGAGCCATCCTAAAATATTTCCTAGGAATTGTAATTGCATTCTATTGATATAAAAATAATCGATTTTTAATAAACTGATCTACATTTAAAAAAGTCATATGTTAAAGATGTTTGTTTAGATTTTTTGCGTCTGTAGGAATTGACAAAAGATATGTCAATCTCATTAAGTGCAATTTTTGTTCATCATCTCCAATATCATTGATTATTTTATCAAATACGATGCTTACCATTGATTACTGTATCTATAACGCCATACGATTTTTCATACGAATAAAGAAACAACTAGTTTGAATTTGATCCCCCAACCATCGCCTAGCAACGTAAATCTCAACTTTACTACACCGGCTAAAGCCACTTAATTTAAGGGTTACAAAGCTGCAATTTTGCAACTACCATTTATCATCATGAGTCCTAGCAGTAGTTTCGCAAACTGGGCATGGTCGTGCGTACACACGCGTTTATCTGGATCTAGATCGTACTTTTGTAGCGAAAGGTCAGTGAACCCTTGCGTAACTATTACTGTGAAATTGATCGGGATACTGTATCGAAAGTTGCGAACAAACGGTAGTTAAAGCTTTAGATATTGCAAAAGCGGCCAGCCTCTTAAATGTGGTAAGAGAATACCACATAATACATAATTTTGTTCTTTATTTGTTATTAAATTTTATACAACAACGCTTTTTTCCTGCAATATGCAACGAATTTTAATGCAGTTTTCACTAATAGACAGAGGGAGAGGTTCAAGAGGAAGATTTAACCGTGTACAATGAATTTATATTGTATTAATGTTATTTAAGCAAGTGAACCATGATCGAAAGATTAGTATGACTATAATTAATAAAGGATTATGTCGTATTATTTCTTATATAAAAAAGGTTCATAGAAAAGCAAAAAAGAAAAAATCTTTTGGCAATTTCGTTTTCCCTATTATTTCAATATGGCGGAGGAAACTTAATTAACGGAATAAAATTATGATTAGATTACTAATATCTATAAAATGTGTTTAATATCTATAAATTATGTACGTACGGTAACCTATACTAAGTTAAGTTATTTTTATTCGTATTTCGAAGGATACTTACAAATATTATTAAAGGCCGTTGTATAGCGGCACAAGGATGTGACTGTGACGCGACCGTTGTGGGTTTGATCCCCACTCGAGGTAGTGAAATAATTATTTACGTTTATATTTCCATTTCTTCGCTATTGTGTCGAGCTCAACACGCAATGCCTCCAGAATTCGGCAGACAGTGGAGAACGGAGTGTGTTTACACAAGGTTCCCTCTGCCTACCCTGCTATGTGCGGGATTTATATTCTTTATTTTTTATATCTTATAGTCGTCTTGAGATCGCTGTAAGTCGTAGATATTTTACAAGCTTTCATTTGGTTTACCTTGTTAGTTGATATCTATTCATACGAGTATGTGGGTCAAATCGAGTTATTGAATTAATAATTTGTTTCAATTGAAATTAAATTGAAATTTTACATATATGTTTGGCTTGATAACAACATAATTATGGTTAGCGAACATACGAGTATTTCATTCTAAAGCTAATATGACGAAACGATTATTACGTAACGGAATATTTAAATTGTAAATATTTTTTGTAATTATAGGTCTTTTTGTAAAACACTTATCTACTTAATATGCAATATTTATCAAATTTCATATATGAATATAACAATATTTATATTGACAGAATTTATTATTTAAATTATTGATGTAAATCAAAGTTAAATCAAAGCATAATACGTTTTTAAATAGCTAAGTTAAAAGAACGAATTTAGCATTTTTTGACATTTATCATCTGCCATGTAAATGTCTGCTTTAAAAAATAATATATAAAGAATTTTCTTTAAAAATTCTGTAGTAAATACATAATATATTTATATATATATATTTGTTACTTCAATGTCATAATAT
This sequence comes from Heliconius burneyi, assembly GCA_018247715.1. Classification (NCBI taxonomy): domain Eukaryota; kingdom Metazoa; phylum Arthropoda; class Insecta; order Lepidoptera; family Nymphalidae; genus Heliconius; species Heliconius burneyi. Next base: position 7,313 of record DWGR01004642.1, read on the forward strand.
TTGTAGTATTGAGGTAGACGCCATAACGATTTAGCCTTATAACGTGAATTTAAAGTATGAATCGTGACTGATTTCATTCACAAGATCTCGTGAAGATGAATCAATCGTCATTGACGTAATATAACGTAGTGGGTCAAAACTAAGAGATGCGCTGGCGCGGTAGTAACGGTACACCAGTATTAGAATGGAAGTTCAAGGTAAATTCATCTTCATTCAGAAAAGTTACTGTGTTAGATAGAATTGAGAAACCGTGGATGTGGCAAACATACATATGTTAAGTGAACATTTTTAACATATATTATCGCAGTGTTAAAATTTTATAAATGTCGTAACTTCTAAGAAATTAAATGTTGGAACTAGAGTAATTATTGTAAGAATTTATAATTCTACGAAATATTATCGACGTTTATATTTCCATTTCGCTCTGGTGCTGAGGTAAAGTGCGGCGTTGAGTTCTGCCACTTAACACGCAATGCCTCAAGAATTCGGCAGATAGTGAGGAACAGAGTGTCTTAACACTAGGTTCCCTCTGCCTACCCTGCTGTGTGTGGGATACACCGTGAAGCTGATTTTTTTTTATAATTCAGCGACACGTACATTTATGTGCTATTTGTGTTATGTCTTAGCTTAATAAAAAACACACAAGGTGTATGTTACATATTAATATCGATATTTGCTCTACGCTTGGCTTAAGACTTGTTATCTTCAAACAAGGAAGTAATGCATGCTGATAAAAACATATCAAGTTACTAATTAATATATTTCGCTACTTTCGAATATAAAGTGAAATATATTTTTTAATAAAGAATCAATTATTTGTAATTTATTTAGTGTTATTCCACATTTAGGACAGAAAAACAGATATTTAGAAAACGTATAAAATTTTTATTATGTTACGTTTAAAATTTTATATAATACGTTTTCTAAGTCTCTCAAAGCGCGGCGTTGAGTTCTGTCACTCAACACGCTTGCAGATGCTCAATCCTTCCTGAATTCGACAGAAAGTGAGGAACGGAGTGTCTTAACACTAGGTTCCCTCTGCCTACCCTCCAGTGTACGGGATACTGAGTGAAGCTGATAAATGTGATGTCGTTTTATTTAGTTTTTTAAAATTTACGACAATGCTTCTTTAATATACGATGATTTCACACGATTATAAAAACAACACGAAAATGTCTAATATAGAGATTTAATAATTTGCCATATCCAGCCCAATGTAGATGATGCTGTTGAAGATGCATATAAATTAGTCATTTATAGTTTAGGTTAATGCCTTCAGTATAAAAGATATGGTCAAGGTGAGGATGTCCATTTCTAGAGTTCATTTGAATAAATTAGATGGGCAGTGAACTTTTGTGGTAAACTAATTTATATACGTAATTTTATAATTCCATGTAAGATTGTGACGTAGTTCCTAAATGTATCAATTGCGGGATGATTGGTGGTTCGATTCCTAATCGAGAGAAGCATTACATTTATTTATTTTTTATTTCCCCTCTGTGTTCAAAGCGACAGGTATCGCAACTCAACACAATGTCTTATTTTCGGGCAAAATGTAAGGAACAGTGTCCTGACACCAGATTACTTTCTACTTACCCGACTACAAAAGAAAAAAAACGGGAAACTGCTATATCTACTTACATTTCTTTAGTAGCAAAGGATTTTAACGACATATGGAGTTATGTACCTTATCATGATGTCACAATTCTAAGACCAACTTCTTGTTATAAATGTCGTTATAATCTAGACTAGTAGAGAGTGCTTGTACGATTAAAATCATTTAAACTTTTAACGCTAGCTACAATTAAAATCTTGATTCACAAAGGGCAAAACTTTTAATATTAGTTTTGTTGAAAATGTTAGATGCTTATTTAAATCGTAAAGAGATCTATTCATTTGTATTTGAAATTTTATTATTTTGTTAAGTTAGCAGAGGGAGCCTAGTATTAAGTCACTCGACTCCCCATTATCCACGGAATTCTGGAGGGATTGCTTGTTGAATAACGGAACTCAACGCCGCGCTTTGCCTCGCTATCAGTGCCACTTTTACAATCTTGTTTTGCCTTTCACGCTACGACTGGCTCCACAAGTTTTTATTGTGATGTTAAATGGCAAATATAACCACCACTTTTATCTGAATTTATAATCAACATATATATTTATCTTAAATATGCTTTCTAGAAAATTTGGGATATAAATATCTACATCAAAAATGTAATACAACTATAACGAGAGTTGTTTATACTCTAAGTGAATATATGAAATATTAGTACAAGTATATAACTTTTACTTGTATAGTACTTTTTTTAATCCAATGTCTGCTTCTTTATTTTCATTGTGTAGAATAAAGCAAGATCGAAAGAGTTTTTTAGTAATTATATGCGAAACGTAGAATATTTCGTCTAAATGGCAAACCTGGCATCATATTTAATTCAATGCTATCAGATTAGTTCTAAATACAGTTTAACAGTTGAATAATTACACATTAAATTTAACACGAAATATAATTATGTTAATAGTTAAAAGCTACATGTTGTTATACAGCGGAGAACGACAAATTGATTGCATGTCCATACAGCACAGTACGACATTTCTCATTAAGATTCTTTTCAAATATGTATTAGTTAATCGATCATAATTATTAGATTTGTTTTATTTTTTTTTAAATTAATATGTAAGGACTAAATTATTATCATCAATTTTTTTTTTATGGAAAAAGCATGGCACACGAGCGTACGGGTCACCTGATAGTAAGTGATCACCGCCGCCCACGACACCGCGTAACACCAGAGGAGCTACTAAGTGCGTTGCCAGCTTTTGAGCTGGTTGGGCGCCGGAGCCCGGCATTACCTAATGCGAAACGCAGTGGCATAAAGCCACTACTTCACGCCGGTTTTAAATGCCGGGGGTGGTAATGATCCGGTCGAGTCTGCCCATGCGTGTCGTCATTGCTGGCAACGTGACTCTCCCACTCGTAAAAATATTTATTTATATATTTATTAAAATATTTAAAAAAACATACGAGATACAAAATATATTAAAAATTAACGCTAGTGTCTTAATAGAAATTAGAGTGTCTTAACACTAGGCTCCCAGGTTCGCTGTGTCCACCCTGCTTTGTGCGGGATACAGCGTGAAGCTAAAAAATATCAGTTTTTGAATCATTCCATTGTTGTAAGAAGCTACTACATATTAAAGCAGGGGTTCCCAAACTTTACTTGATCAGGGACCACTTTCTTAACAATATTGCTAGCAGGGACCACTATGTAGCTATAATAAATATAAACTATCATAATCAAACACAAATTATAACGCCAGTCCAATAAAATTAAAATCGTTCGGGGACCATTTTTAGGCTTCTGCGGACCACTGGTTGGATAACACTATATTAAAGTAAAGCACATTTTCAAAGAAGAATTCTAAACCTATTTTGGGTTACAACTCACGATTTTCATCTAGGCACTATAAAATTTTAGCACATTTCATGCTTATTTATTATATACGTTATAGGTACATAAATTATTCATATATCAACCTCATACTATGCGGCTATAAAACATATCTTATAAATAATTTTAAATTGACCTAATATGAGAAATTACAAGTTGATTATGTCTAGAGGACATATTTTACTATATAAAAGTTCTCCTAACGGTGACATGGTGCAGCTTAG
>DWGR01004643.1:0-10985 GCA_018247715.1 Heliconius burneyi
GACTCGATGCTAACTACATGACCTGTCAAAATAAAATATGAGCCAATAAGGGCGCGTCCTGCGACGACAGGGCCGTCACGCTGGAGAAGTTACGATATATGAACTTATTAAAATATCTACTTTTTTTTCTCGTTTCGCGATCGGATGACATCGGTTTGAGGTGATGTGACGTTGTTGTGTTTATTTTGTTGGAATTCCTTTGTCATGTGAGACGTACGAAAAATTTATATCTGAGGTCATTGTGGCGCAGCGGCACAGTGGTGTGACTTTAACGCGACGGTTGTGGGTTCGATCCCCACGCGAGGAAGTGAAATATTATTTTACGTTTATATTTCCATTCGCTCTGGTGTCGAGGTCTTCAAAGCGGAGCGTTGAGTTCTGTCACTCAACACGCATGCCTCCAGAGTTCGGCAGAAAGTGGGGAACGGAGTGTCTTAGCACTAGCTTCCCTCTGCCTACCCTGCTGTGTGCGGGATACAGCGTGAAGCTGAAAAATCTATAGTAGATAAAATAAATTATTTTACAAAAGTACAATAAATAGTTTTCACTAGTTACAGAAACGTCTAAAAAGTCTTATTGCTGATTGACTAAGTATTGGATATACATTGCCTTAAGATTTTTTTAACCTTCCTATTTTTTTTTATATTGAACGAATGACTTATATGAAACATGCTAAGATAATCACTACAATTAAGTACTACCACTCAAAAATCATAAATGAGAAATCGAAAATAATAATACAAATAATAAATCACCGATTTAAATACAAATTTCCATATGTACGCAAGATCAAAGCGGCAGCCAGCGAAGTCGGTATCTTCAACCGTTCACACGAACCGGTGTTAACTAGTTAAATCCGAAATATCCATACAAAAAGCCATACTACAGTTAAGCCACATGTGGCGTGAGCATTGGACACGCGCGATCTGGCGGGACTTGACGGATGACGGCAAAAAATGTTCTTGATGAAACCACTTAACATACTCGACATTGTTGTATTAATATTGATACAACACTTGTAAATAAAAATAAATATTTATCCTTTGCATTTGTAAGTATTAGACCACTCTATTATGTCTTTGTGTAACTTAATAGTAACAACTAATTGTGTTAATGCGATGTAAAATGTGATCTATTGGGATTAAAGGATACTTGTGAGTTTTAGTTATTTGAAGAAATATTTATTACATTTTGGTTTATACACATACAGAAAAAAAATATTTTGGTGTTATTTGAATGTAAAAGCACCTTTCTCTCTCTCTCTGTCTCTCTCATTGGTCAGTATTGTAACCCAATGAAAAATTTTATGCTTGAAATTATATAATTCCTAACCTATCTAAAATATAAATAAATCTACTTAAATTCAAATTGTTATCCATATTTCCTATAAATATTTAAAAATGTCAAATCTAACATGCTGATAATTTTCCCAGTGCATCCAAATGATTACATAAACTTAAAACAAGAATGATTCAAGTTTACCAATTGAAAAAAAATTGATTCTGTAATCAAAAAAATATATACCTACCTACTACATCTTCCAAACAACAACGGACCAGATGCAATGAGTTTACAAACATTTCGCAGAGGCCGTAAAACGTAAAACGTTTTTACGTTTTTTTTATGTTTTTCTATCGGAAATCGACAAAAACTGAGACAAAGAGGAAGGGCAACAAAAACCGTGACCGAAACGGTCGATCTTAACATCTGTTACTATGGCGTAGAGAATCGTAGGATTCATGTGTAAGATTACAATTTCAGTTAACCAATCATGCTAAAATAAGAAAAAAAAAACTAAGCGGGATTAGCGTTTCAAGCGAGATATATTCCTTTTTTTTCAGCTTCACGCTTTACCCCAGAGGGAGCCTAGAGTTGAGACACTCCACTTCCCATTTTCTGGTACAATTCTGGAGGCATTGCGTGGTGAGAATCGCGAGATTTCGAAACTCAACGCCGCGCTTTCGTATCGCTCTGACACCAGAGCAAAGAAAATATAAAAAAATATTATTAAATATTTTATTACCTCCACCAGGACTGGCCTGAGTTATATTATATTTTTCACCGGAAAAAATCTTTTACACATAACATTCAATTTAGTATAAAAAATGACATTGACAGCTAATCATACAGAAAAAATATTTTAAAAAAATAAACAAACTCAAAATAGGAATTAGTTTTGCCACACTCGATATAGTCTGTAATTAGGTTATTTGTCACGTCAGCGCTGGCGTTCCTGAACGGATGAGCGCGCGATATTCAATTTGCGAACGATTTCAGGCGCCGCCATGATGGAATGGCCGCCATTTGTAACGGTTACCGGTTACCGGTGAAATGTTTCGAGTGATGAATAGATATTTGAATTAAATCGATTTTTAATAGAAAATTCGATTTCATATTGATTAATAAGGTTTTTAAGGCCGCCCTGGAGTAGTGGCACAAGGGTGTGACTGTGACGCGACGGTTGTGAATGTGATCTTTACTGGGAAAATGATTTAAAATTTATTAATATCTTCATTTGTTAGCTGAGACACCAAGGTAAAACTCTTACGTTGAGTTTCGCCACTCAATACGCAATATCTAGAAAAATTCGGCAGAATGTAGAGAACGGAGTATCTTAACACTAAGATCCCTCCGCTCTATGTATCCTGATGCGAGATACAGCATGAAATTGATAAAATATCTTAAATAAGATGTGATCTATGTATACCAATCTTTTACCAAGGCAATACGAAACAAGGTAAAATTCATACTTATAACTAAAATATCTAAGTAGACTAAGTTAATACAAAGTTGAACACTTGAACTTTCTACCGATAAGTTACTTCTTGTTACCCAAGTTTATCAAGGTTACTTAAAATACCACTAAGTTAGTGATCTACAAATTGTGAAACTTTATCGAGACTCCAACAGTTCATTAATATTGCATTGTCATCGATGATTTCCTTACTTTATCCTTATTGACTCAATACTATTGTATATTTCTTAAGATACTTTAAAAAATACATATTTCTTTTAAAAAGCTTTTCTTTTGTATCATTCTTAAATGCTATTTATTTCCTTTTCTATTTATTATTACAATAAAACTTCATAACAAATTGAATTCTGATAATTCCTACAAGTTCATTCAGTCTGTCTTTAAGATCTGTCAAGTCTCTTATCTGAGTAATTGTAAGCTATATTATCAATTAATTAAATAGTTGGTAACAAATATTTTTTAAGTTTCATTTTAAACCTATTTTAAACTGTTTTAAACCTATTTAAATCTTTATAGGATTGGGTAAATCCTTTCTATATGGAGCAATTATAGAAAAATAGATAAGGTTCCACTTACTTGTATAACTCTCATAGGTAGTCCTGTCTCTTTCGCCAACTGCTCTCTTATATGCCTCGTTGGCTTAGGTGTTTGTGAGAACGCCGATTTTAATATTTCTAATTGTTTGGCCTTTATCGTTGTTCTTGGCCCTCTCCGTTTTGAACCTCCGTTGCCGTCGTCAGGTGATTTGTTTTCCGCTTGTGAATCTCTTGTTTCTGGATCCCCATCCAAGGAGCCCTGGCCAGGGAAAAGAAAAAACTGAGTCCGACTATGTGGCCTAGTTTCATGCATGTGATTTGAGATGGTCATGTATTTAGATTATTAAAGGATTGAGTGTAATATTCCAATTTTAAAACGACCTTTATAATTATCTAGTATAAATTGTTGTCTATTATTTAAGAAATGCTCTATATAGCAGCATAATATCCTAAATATATATATATTGAATATAATATTTATAAGTATTGTAAGCAAAAAATATAAACTTAATTTTGAAATATTTTTAAAAACAAAAAAATCAGGGATATATCTCACAAGATATATTACCTATTTTCTCGATCAATAGTGTCACACTATTACAAAGAAATAAATTTATCATTTTTTTCTTTAAAGCTTAAAAAAGGTAAAAGATATTAAAGATAAAGATACATCATTAATACTAACCTGGTCTTCTGAATCTTCATGAGGTTTCGTATCCCCATTATGTGACAGTTCTGAGTGTAACGCTGGGTGCGGCGCATGCGCTGGACTGCTCGAGTTGTTGGCCGCTCTCGATTCATCCTCCTCTTCTTCGTCCGTTCCGGAACCCAGTAGCGAATCCGCTGTTAAATGTAAGATGATATAATTGTTATTTCAATATATTTCATATTAATTGTAAATTTAACTATGTATATTTATACTCAAAGTGTGACTCCAAGCGCCAGGCGCGACAGGCAGTGGATGCGATTCCTACTCGAGGAAATAAAGTATTTGATATTTTCATTTTACAGGCAAAGCGCGGCGTTGAGTTACGCCATTTAACACGCAATGCTTTTGGGAAATGGAGAACGAAGTGTCTGTCGTTTATTGTATGTGGAATATAGCGTGACAATACTTATAGGTATTTACGTATTAAGTTAGCCAGTAATTCTGATTTTTTTTATATATTTTATATTTTGGTTCTTCTAGTGTTTGTTGTTCGACTGTTGTTACAGTAACAAAAAAGACGAAATGTAAAAATTTATGTATCGATATGTAAATTTAAGTATACCTTCTTTGAGAAAATTGCATATAATTTCAATTTCCTGCTTGTTAGCGTATCCAATTTTAAGATATTTGCATACAATATCTAGCAATAACCGGGGCTTGCCCTGTACGACCTAAAATTGACTTATCAAAAAGCAATCGCGCTACCCTCGTACGTTTAACTGAATAAAAATGTAATTTCGGGACTCCCCCACCGGGAGAATTAGCCGCAAAAACAATTACTTATAACAGAAATTGACCAAAATAGAACGGCATGTATAAAAAATAACAGTAATAGAAAATATTTTTGATACATCATATGTGACTCTTATAAATAATAAATATTTCCGTTTGTTTATCAGAACACTTATCTCCGTAGATTGCCTTAGTTAGAAACCATTGCTGCCTGAGTGTTAGGTATATGTAGAAGAAAAAACAATTACTATAATATAAATACTAACCAATATTTAATTTGAATAAGCATTTTAATAAATATCAGCTATAATCATGATACAGCTCCACGCTGTATCCTGATTATATCTGGATAAGCAGAGGGAACCTAGTGTTAAGACACTCCTTTCCCCACTTTCAGCAAATTTTCGAGGCATTGCGTATCGAGTGGTGGAACTCAACGCTTTGCCTTCTTACCAAAGCGAACAGATGAAAATATTAATAAACAATAATTAATCTCCCCGGGTGAGAATCGAACCCACAACCTATCGCGTACGCAGTCACACGCTTGTGCCCCTGCACCACGACTGGCCTCTATTATTAATAATTCATTTCAAAAATAGCTTGGTGCAACGCTGTCAGACGCAACTGACAGCCACCAATCGATTTTTGCTCGCGGCTATATAAATATAGATACAAAAGACTCGCAGCTAAACATCTGTTGTAAGATAACTCTATTGCGGTTTATATAGCTTCATGAATAAGTTATATGGAGGCTGTCGTGGTGCAGGGGCATAAGGGTGTGACACGGCGATTGTAGATTCGATCCCTACTCTTTCTTCTGATAAAATTGGCGAAAAATGGGAAATGGAGTGTCTAAACACTAAGTTCTCTCTGCCTGCTTACCAATCACGCGAAATATTTCTTAGTGTGTGAGCAGTCAAAAATGAAGGAAGCTACGCTACGTTTTATCCAGCTGCAAGAAATGCTAAAAGCACCCTTGAACTTCCTTCAGGTAATAGTAGATAATTTTTAATTTCTACATTAATCTGATAGGTTGCAGTACGTTTCTCTCTAAAATAATAATTCAAATCTCTCTTAGATAGAGTTCTGTGTGTATATAGACAAACTATATCTTATATCTATGTAAAAAGTACAGCGGAAAGAATTGTCACTATTCCTTCTTTATTTGCCCCTTAAGCATTAACTGTCACGAATATAATAATTTATTTAACTTTAACACACACAAAATATCAGAGCTATAATATAAGATCTAAAGTAAGAATTCTCTCCTTGTTTTTCTAAGTCCAGAAGCAATCAAAAGTTTGGCACCTAGCTAGCTTAAGGCTATTGAACAAGGCAATACAGCATTCTCAGCCAGCCTAGTCTGAGTAATAATAAAGAGATTATACGATAATCAAAAACAACTGCCATATTTGTTGTCAAATCTTGGTCTAGACAGTATAGATCTAGTCTAGATTTTAGTATATAGAACAGCCAAATACGAAGCAATATCCTTTTAGAATATATGCACTCAAAATATATTCCCTCAATGAGTTGCGGCTTATAAAACTTGACTTCTATTAATCTTATAACCGTTTCCGGATCTGACTGGCCCCTTCTTTTAATAGTGCAAATCATTATTGGGGCTTGCATAGAGGCCAGTCGTGGCGCAGGGGCGCAAAGTGTGACGGTAAACGCGAATGGTTGGGAGTTCAATACCCACTCGACGAAATGAAAGATTAATTTAAATGTTCACTTCTCTGGTGTCGTGTCAAAGCGCGGCGTTGAGTTCCGCCACTTAAGATGCAATGCCTCTAGAATTCGGCGGAAGATGGCAAACAGAATGTCTTAATACTAGGTTCCCTCCGCCCACCCTGCTGTGGAATACAGCGTGACGTATTAAAAAAAATCGCATTTTTTAATTACTTATATATACCAAAAAAAAAGAAGTAAAACTTTCTTCCACGCTAATAGTAACCGTGTGAAGGCACACCCAATTGTTTCAAGACCAGATCGCACTCAGTCCGTGCAAACACTTAAAAGTAAAACGTCCGGAGAGAGGCGGCACTCTCACCCCTAGAATAAACACTCTATCCACTGTAGAGCTTGAAGTTGAAGTGCTTACTTTGAAATTATATCGATGAAAATAGTCTTTGAAGTTTGATTGTTTTATTGATGTTGGGTACTTTTTATGGTGGTCTCGTGGAAAATAAAAGTAGCTTAAATTATATTTTCTAAGTTGTTTTTTACGTGTTTGTGCCTATATTTTTCGTAGGCATGGATTTTAAGGTGTGGGAACCTAATGATATTAAGGTTCTCATACTTTTGTAAGGTTAATAATATTCTGTTATTTTTGCAAGCTTCACGCTGTATCTCGCACAAAGCAGGGTAGGCAGAGGGAATCTAGTATTCAGACACTCCATTCCCCACTTTCTGTCGAATTCAGGAGGCATTGCCTGTTGAGTGACAGAACTCAGCGCCGCGCTTTGTCTCGACTCCAGAGCGAAGAAATGGAAATATAAACGTTAATAAATATTTCATTTCCTTGATTGGGGATCGAACCCACAACCGTTTCGTTACAGACACACCGCTTGTGACGCTGCACCACGACGGCCTGTTCTATTCTGCTATTTTTAGATATTAGATAATATAACTATATAATTCTGAACAGCACTTTTCCACTACCACAGGCTTTTTCTTAATTATATCTGTTATTATTTTTTGCACTTGTTTTACTGGAGGCATTGCATGTTGGGTGGAGGAACTCAACGCCGAATTACGAGGTTAGAAGAAGTCCAGAATACCAGAGCGAAGCGAAAGCGATATGAGAAAATATTTTTATACATTGTAAAAAGCGACGTCTCTTGACTATAAAGTAGCTAAATATTGAGAATTAGTAGGTACAACTTTATGCATCTACTTAAAGATTTAATAACTGTGAATTCTTCTCTTCTAAAATAAGATAAATAGGTATTCGAAAATTTGAATTTTCCAATTCCAATTTTCCTGCAAACGTAAAATGGATGCGTCCCGGCCGAAATCAATTTTAAGCCGCCCCAAATAAACGACTCCTTTTGTCCCGCTCTTCCCCCTAATCGAATTTTAGCGGTGAAACTGCTTTTTATTGTCGCTGAATTTGAATGATCGTGTTTCCCTTTGATATTTTAAATAGTTCTGTGGCTTCTTCAATTTCGAATTAGAATTAATTGTTAAAAGGGCCACGTCACGTGTCACAACTAGTTTTATTATAGATATCTATTTAACGTAAATATAGATAGATATGTTTATTATGTAAAATAAAGATTTTTTTTTTCTTTTCTAAGTGTGGAATAAGACTTCAAAGATAAAAAATTTTATAAATGATTTGATGTTTTTCTATTATATTACATACGCAATGTATATTTTAGTTTTTTTTATCGTTTTTTATAACAAAATATAAGATCACCGGAAGTAACCACCTAAGTGATATGTTAAAATTACTAAATTTTCACTAAAATTAGTATAATAGATCATTTCGTTCATTTCTATGCATAAAACATTAATATGCATATACACTCTTGTATTACTCCATACATCTACTGTTATCTAGCAAGATAATCTACTATTAGTAACTATTAACAATTCAATCAACGTGGCCCATATATAATTATTAATAATTGTTTTCCAAAAAAAAGTTACATCTGCTATCCAGACATCTATAACAACCTATTAGTGGTGTGTGAGCTATAAAAATCACAGATTATTTCGTATTACAGGTAAATTAAAGTGTATTATGGCGTGTTTATGATGCCGACCACCATCTTAAATGTAAAATAAGAAAAGATAAAGATCTAAGAACATAAAAGATATGGGAATTCTTTGTGGGGCCGGTAGCCGCGTATACTTATGTAAGGCCATATACAATACGGGGCACGCACACTGGCGCGCGTCGCGGCACACATGAAAGGGCGTTGTACGCACACGTGGAACGTCGGTCCGTGATTGGTGGGCGCGTTGGCGACGGCCACGCCCACTTTTATCGACGTTGCGCCGGGAACGTGCGTGCGAAACATCCGTATATGTGAAATAGTCGCTATAGGTTAGGCTGAGTGCAGGTTTCAAATGTCATCTCCATTGGGCACCCCGTCTGCGTTCGGGAAATGGGCACGGATTTTTCAAAGGTTCCCTTCCCCTATTGTATGTTCTGGGATTGACTTTTTGTGATCTCAAATTACTTTAAATTTTGAATGATTTTGTAATAGCGTACAAAACTCAAGACTTTACCATAAATATTTGTAATTCATCATCATCATATGGCAGATCATCCTGTTTATTCTATAAAAAGATAGAAACCTACACGCTCTTAACTATAACCATTCTAACAATAAATAGATAGATAGGTTTAACCGATTAAGCAGACTCCTAGCTTGATGACATTTTGGTAAAGCCAAAAGAGGGTCGGGGGTCAATAGAAGTTGGTGGTTACTCCAGCTATAAAGGTAGTCGTGAGCGTGACTTCCCCAGGTAGCTATGGGAGGGTAAGAATACAATTAAACAGCTTATGGTAGCATGAGTTGAGTTTTTACCCACTTTTGATTCGCGGCGCCTCGCCGGCGGACGTGGGTTCGATGACTAATGAATTTTCGTCCGCCTATATATTTTTTACTGTTATCAAGCTTCGTTTCTAAATTATACAATGCCGGTATTAGGTATTTCTTATAAAGAAAGTATGCAATTGTGTTTCTGTATATTTTTTAAATATCATTTTAATATATTAGATATGACAATATTAAATATGGCAGAAAGAACAGAATACGGCGGAAAGTGGGGATCGGAGTGTCTTAACACTAGGTACCCTGCTGTATGCGGGATACAGCGTGAAGCTGATGAAAAGATAACAATATTTAACTGTAAGCAAACATATTTTTATTAATCCTTTTTACGATCTCTTTCGTGTGTTCTCCACACAACGTGACATTGGCGAAGTGATACGTGCTCAACTGGCACGCTCGGAACGCCATAATAAAAGAACCATACCATAAATAATTTATTGAAAAATTGTGCTTAATGTGTTTTGTATTTTATATATATATATATATATATATATATATATATATATATATATATATATATGCTAACATTATTTATGTTACAGAATATATTTAAAAATTACAATTATATATTATTGTTTTATCGGGAATTCATTCAAAAGGGAAAATATTATCATATACCTAATGTAGCACAAAGTGAATAAAGAAACAAAATTTTCGCTTAAATAGTTTTCGCCTTTCAGTTATTTTTAATAACATCGAATTTATTTATACTTCTCTATTTAAATAATTCGTTTTATAATAGTTTTTGTACCACATAAGAAGTATACCTAATAAAACACCTTAACCTTAAGCAAACATATTTTTATTAATCCTTTTTACGATCTCTTTCGTGTGTTCTCCACACAACGTGACATTGGCGAAGTGATACGTGCTCAACTGGCACGCTCGGAACGCCATAATAAAAGAACCATACCATAAATAATTTATTGAAAAATTGTGCTTAATGTGTTTTGTATTTTATATATATATATATATATATATATATATATATATATATATATATATATATGCTAACATTATTTATGTTACAGAATATATTTAAAAATTACAATTATATATTATTGTTTTATCGGGAATTCATTCAAAAGGGAAAATATTATCATATACCTAATGTAGCACAAAGTGAATAAAGAAACAAAATTTTCGCTTAAATAGTTTTCGCCTTTCAGTTATTTTTAATAACATCGAATTTATTTATACTTCTCTATTTAAATAATTCGTTTTATAATAGTTTTTGTACCACATAAGAAGTATACCTAATAAAACACCTTAACCTTAAGCAATAATAAAATAACCTGAGACGTGATTGTAAAGAAATATCTAAATCATATATAGGTGCCTAATAACTATAAAAGAAAACGTTAGATACGTACATTTTTAATCCAATCATTTCACATATATAACAAAACTTAAAAATAATTACAATCATTAATTCCAATTACGAAATGAATTTAAACGATCACACATAAAGGAATTCAACTAAAAATTATGATCACACACACACACACAAATAGGCTCGTTAACAATATTCAATAACTCTAACAAGATAAATAACCAGAGGTCAGCCCAAGGAACCTTTCTATCATAAAGTTCCCTAATTCCAGTAATAATAAACAAAGAAAACTCATAAATAACGGTAAGAGTGTTCTAAAAAGCAATATGTCAGCGTCCCAACGCCATTA
>DWGR01004644.1:0-10983 GCA_018247715.1 Heliconius burneyi
CAAATTAGATTGGAAGGATTGTGGGTTAAAAATAAATGGAGAAAACCTAACGCATCTTAGATTTGCAGATGACTTAATTACCTTTTCGTCATCAAAAGACGAACTGCAGACGATGATGAACAGCCTATAAATAGAAAACCGCAAAGTAGGATCGATTATGAATGTCGAGAAGACTCAAGCCATGACAAATGGATTGCAAGAACAGATTATTATTAACAATAAAATAATCAACTACACAGATGAATATGTCTACCTAGGCCAAGTAATCTCGCCAATAGATATGACTTCCAAGGAAATCGACAGACGTAGAGGTCACGCGTGGAAATTATAATGGAGTCAAAAAGAAATAATGAAAAATAAAGAAATTAGCATATTTATTAAACGAAAACTTTTTGATACCTGTATATTGCCCGTCCTAACATATGGTTGTCAAACTTGGGCCCTAAGCAGGAACCATATAAGGAAACTTGAAGCGTGCCAAAAGGCTATGGAAAAGAGTATGATGGGAAACAAACTTTCGGACAGGATAAGAACTGTGGACATAAAAAATATACAAAAACCAAAGATGTTACTGTAACCGTTAAAAATCTAAAATGGAAGTGGATAGGAGAATACTATAAGAGGAAAGGAAAAATGGTCCAAGACGATAATATTTTGGTTCACCCGCGACAAAAACAGAAGAAGAGGTAGACCACCCAGAAGATGGGTAGATGAAATAAAGTTTGTAGCGGGCGGTAAATGGACCAGGGAAGCAAATGATAGGGAGGAATGGAGGCAACTGGGGGAGGCCTTTGCCAATAGGCATACAGATGTAAAACAACGTTAGAAGTATAATTTTTTTTTCTTAAATACCGCTGCAAAATTTTTGTATTATATGTAAATTTGTTTAATACTGTAGCATGATTGTAATGTCTGAATAAAGAGGCTATTATTGTTATTATGTTTCTCTTCATAATTCACGGATTCAAAAGAACCCGGTCCTTTGGAAGGCTTGCGTGGGGACACAGGTCCAACACGTAGAGGCCCCTTATAGAATATACAAGTGTTTTACTGTGACGTATCGCCGGGATTCACCTCTGGGTAACCACAGGTAATTGCCCAGAGATGGTCGCCGGTTAATACGTAGGAACTATGGAAAATGTGGAAATCTAAACTAGGACTATGGAATGGAATTTGGATGGGCTGGCTACTGGGCTATTGAATGAGACTAACAGACGTCCGCCTTTACAATAGTCTCAAATTGAATGATTGAAATTGAATGATTATTATAGCATGTACAACGGGGTTTTGTATATTGTATGCTACTAAAGTAGCAATTTGTTTTTTAAAATACAAAGGTAGATACAATGTATCTTCCGTCAACTTACAGCTATTGTAAATAAATTTATTTAAATCTAAATAAAATAATGCGTCGCTATGACGTTCTGTCGTATTATATAATGAAATACTTTGAAATAGGTAGGAGCGTGCATTTATTTCATTCCCAAGGCGTTTCTCAAGACCTTTAACATACAAAAGGTCTTTTCACAACTCTTTTAAATTATGATATAGGACATTATCGGACGCTTACTGGGATCCTATTGTAAAAGCGTACACATTGTGCCGTAAAAGAGATGCGGACTAGATGTAATCGCGTTACAGGTGAGATAAGTTTACTCCTATTTCTAGCATTGATTATGTACATCATATGTGATTATAACATCATATGTATGATTTAGTAATGATGTACATCACCAATTCTGGTACAATCATTCTTGTGAACAAATATAACAAATATAAATACAATAAAACTGTATTTAGATGCAACTCTCAATGTATTAATTTTCGTCTTAACGAATCTTTGGGGTCTAATTTATATACCGGCTGCATTATCCCCAAAGTAGAATGCCGTAGGACATAATGATATAAAAGTAGCTTAAGTAAACAAGGCGAGCCGTTTCCACGCAACAGCTGCTGAGCTAAGTCTTTTCGCCAATCTATCAATATAAGATCCCCACATTAATATAGAGAGTCAAAGGTGATACCGAGAAATGCCGTAGAATCGACAGGGTCCACGGCTTCACCATTCAAGAGTACATCAGCTTTAACATTTTTTGTGTCAGGTGTTCTGAAAATTATACATTCAGTTTTTGTTAATTTTCCATAGTAAGCTATTAACACAATACCAATGTACTATTTTCGGTAGAGCACTGTATACATTGTCTTATATGTTTTGTCGTCGTTTCATTTTAAAAATCAATCAAGTATCATCAGCAAACAATGCTATCTCATTGATTTTACAACTAAAAATGGTAAATCTTTTATATCTATTAAAAACAGAAAAGAATCAAGAATACACCCTAGTGGGACCTATATACTGACAAATGATCCAGGAGACTTGTTCTTTTTCATCAGCACCTATATCCAAGTTAGGTGGATCATACCCTTATCATGCTCCTGTATCATAACCTCTGATGACATCCAAAACTGTGAACCAACTAACGTATGCCTGGACAGATCTCAGCCTGTGGCCAGCAAGGCTGCAACGCCAAAATCAGCTATCTGGGCCGCTTCGTTCTCGCCCAGCAGTATGTTACCAGCTTTTATGTGTCTGTGTATTTGTTCATTGATGTGAAAATATTTCAGTCCTTTCAAGACTTCCTCAAGCACAGTGGCAAACTTATTGCTTGCAGTTCGATATACGCATTTTGTGTTTTATCACATCTAGGAGACTTCCACCTTCTAATAATTTCACCACCAGCTAAAAGCAAAACTGCTGTGATATATTACCACATTAAGGTGATTGCAGCTGGATATTTCTTGAATTTCTTGGGAAGCTCATCCATGGATGTATTCCATTTTTCTAAGTTAATTATACTAGTAGCACATTTTTCATTTCTTAGTTTACAATATGCTGAATATACAACAAATGTTGCACCAACAATGATGACATCTTGTAGATCATAGTGATCCTGACTATTGGGCCATGGACAATAAGTATTTGCACTGGCCGCCATATTGCATGTGAATAAATTTCCAAAGTTACCGGCCGTGTACTTCAAAGAGCAGGCGGCACGAACGTACGACTACAGTGCCGATAATTGACGGTCGTATGTCCCAAACGATTTCTTATCGATTATTATGATTAAGTTTCCATTTTTATCTCTCTTCATCTGAATGGATTCTCTATTTCTACAACGGCTTCCTTTTTGGCATATCTGATATTTTTGCAAGTTTCCATTGTGATATTTTTTATTTTATATTCACAGTCTTGAACCAGTTACCTTACCAACTTATCACCATAAGCACTGTAATCCTATATGTTGTACATTTTCACATCCTACATAGAAATAGATTGACCTTTAAGTCAGTTACAATAACACTAAAGGAGTCCGCGCGTACTTGCTATTAAACTAACTCGCCCGTGAACGCTGGCGTCCCCTAAAGCCATGTGCTGTCCGCTGCGCTTTTTCTCCAACATATCAATGATATATTAGAGGATTTTAGCATTCATTGCTATGCACATGATAATACAGTGGAAGCTGCTTACTCCAGCAAGTCTTTCTCGGTAAAACGTCGACTAGTGCCGAAATAAACTTGTCTCGTCAGTTGTGGCATCCCTTGGAAATGTTTCCTCGTGGGGTGAAAGGAACTTGGTTCCATCCAATCCCATTCACTCATCTCAATCTTCCATCATCATCCCATTTTTATTTTTCTTGCTGATAAGGAAATATAATAATTTTAAAAGCCATTCCTGAAATTCAGCAACAATTTTGAAGTATTTTAAATATTAATAAATATTCGCTTTAGATTTATACTTCAGCGTATACCACAAACGTTGAGTTCTGACACTCAATAAGAACGAACGGATTTTGCAGTATATTTCATCGACGACATATTAATCTTCTCACAAAATTTTACACAGCATATACATCGTCTTTCAAGACTATTGGAAGTAATTTATAAGGAGGGATTTAGCCTCAACTTTTCAAAATGTCATTTGCAAAGAATCACGCAAAATACTTAGGACATATTATTGAAAAGAACTCGGTAAAACCACAGTAAGATTACTTAATTGCAGTAAAACACTTTCCAGTTCCAGAAACAAGAACAAACGCAAGACAATGTCTTGTAAAAATCAACTATCACCATAAATTCATCCCACGTCTGGCTCAAATCTCAGACCTATTACATAATCTTCTGAGGAAGAATGTAAGTTTTGTAAAGATCCAAATGTTCCAATTACAATTTATACTGATGCTAGTATCAAAGGGGTTGGAGCTGTGTTGAAGCAAGAAGATGAAAATAAAAGTTATAAAGCTGGAGCACATTTTTCTAGAAAATTGAGTGAAGCACAAAAGAAAAAAAAGTAATATACTTGGAATGTTTAACCATCAAAAGGAGCAGTGAAATATTGGCAACATTGGCTATTTGGAAAACAATTCACCGTATACACGAATCACAAACCTTTGGAAAACTTGAACATAAAATCTAGGACAGATGAGGAATTAGGAGACTCAACATACTACCTATCACAATATGATTTCAAAATAAAATACAAACCTGGAAAATTTAATGAAGAAGTAGACTGCCTAAGCAGAAATGCAGCTTAACAACCAAATGATAATACAGACGACATCCTGGAAGTCGTCTTATTAGATATAAGTCTCGAAGACATTAAAAAGGACCAGAATAAGAACATCAACTTAAAAGAAAGAAAAAAAAATATTATATTAATGGTTTTACAAAAATTGGTGATTGTCATAATATTAATACTAGAAATAGGTTTAGTTTAAACCTACACCTGTGACTCGATTGCATCGAATCCGTAATTCTTTTATCGAACAATGTGTACGCTTTTACAATAGGATCCCAGAAAACGTCAGAGAATTTCCTATATCACAATTCAAAAAATTGTGAAAAGACGTTTGTGTGTTAAAGGTTAATTCCAAATTAATGATTTTATAAATGATAACACGCCTTGAGAATGATATGCTCGCTCTAGTCTGTTTCAAAGGTATCATTGTCATAAATGATTAAATGTTGTATAAAATTGACTTAAAAAAAAAGTCCCGTTGAGTTTCTTGCGCCGGTTCTTCTCAGGTCTGAGGCATTAACTTTAGTGAAATGGTGGTAGATTGTTTGACGTTCAAAAAATGAAGCTTTTATCATCTTATTTTGAATAAAATTATTTGAATTGAATTAAAAAATGACATTTATTACAAAAAGTTAAAAAGACAAGAAAAAATTATACTGTCTGAGGATCTCAGTATAATATTGATAAAAGATATACACAACACTTATTGTCACTTGGGAAGATCGCAAATGATCAATAAGATAACTCCATTTTATTCAGCGACAAATATGATAATAAATATCAATAATGTTTGTGATAGTTGTTCTACGTGTCTAAAAACAAGTTTAGGAAATAAACAAAATATGGGTTCTTATCACATTTAGATCCAGCTACTTAGCCATTTGAAATTATGTCCATTGATACCATTGGCTGATTTGGGGGATCGCGATCAACAATAAAATATTTACACCTTTTAGTTGATCATTTTACCAGGTATGCATATATTTTAACGTCGAAAAAACAAACCGCCAATGACTTTATTAAACTCACTACGAATGTAAGAATATTGGAACAATACTAACTAGTAGTATTAACTCAAAAGAGTTTAAAAGTTTTTTAAAAGAAAAGGATATACAGATCATTTTTCTGCTGTAGACGCCCCATTTTCAAATAGGCTCAATGAAATATTAAACCAAACTCTGGTAAATAAAATGAGGTGCAAAACAAATGAGAACAATAAAAATAATAAAAAAGCTTGGACATCAATTGCTCAAGAGTGTGTTAGACGATACAATGAAACGGAACACACGGTCACTGGATTCGCTCCTAAATACTTAACGAATTGAACACAAATTGTACAAATGAAGACCTACAAAGTGATTGAGAATTAGCTTATGAAAACACAAAAAAATCCCATAATCTTCGTGAGACTCCGTGTATGTGGAAAATGGAAATCGTCTTAATAGGAAAAAGCTAGATGAAATAAGAATCGGACCATACAAAATCCTAAAGAAAATCTCCAATTCAATCTTCAAGGTTGACACCGGACACATGAAAACAGAATCAAACCTTTTTCATATAGCGAAACTAATTCCAGCAACTGACGACATGATTTGACGAACGGTCACATAAATATTATGTGATTGTTCTCCTACGAGGGGGGAGATATGTTGAATATGTCGTGTTCCCAATGTCTGCAATGTCAGTTGTAATGTAAAATATTAAATTGTTATAAAACTAATAATTAAACTAACACTTGGAGTAAAAGCTTTTAATGTTGTTTTCTGTATTTATTGCAGAAACCCAACTTGAGTTTTTATTTCAAAGAGTGGAATAATTAACATTATAACTATATTAAAGTAACTTTTTAAAATTTATCCTTTTTATTGAATTTAGATTGAAGAAGATTTGAATGAGACCCCATTATAATAATTTTATTCTGTTTTTTATTTAATTTTTCAATTTGCTTATTTATAACTTGATTTTGCATGTTGTTTAAGTTAATACACTAATTATTATAATATTACTAGATAAATACATTTTACTACGTCATTTTGTATATATGACGCTATATTTTATAGTAATGAACTGACAGCGTTGCGCTCGGCTGACGTTAACTGGAGATAGGAGATAGGATTGATTTAGAATAGAACATTTTCATTGACTCCCGCCGGTTAAACCTTTATAGATATGAATATATTGCTTTACGAGATATTTCTACGAGTAATTAAAGAACATGGCTGAGCAATAGTCATTAACTCTATACAAAGTTGTGTGAGACAACTAGTCTTAATAATATAGTAAAAGACACTATATAACACATCGTTCAATAATGTGTGTGACTAACTAATTAAAACACATTTTTTTGCAAAAAATCGTTTTATTCATCAACATAGTCCCTTTTTAGAGAGATACGATCATTCCAACGCTTTTCCAATCTTTCAATACCGCCTTTGTAGAACGATTTTTCTTTGCCTTCAAAATAGGCCTCAGTTTTGTGCGATGACTTCCTCATTTGAGCCAAATCTCTTACCACGGAGCATCCTTTTGAGATCTGCGGAGAGCCAGTAGTCGCTGGGGGCCAGATCTGGAGAACACGGTGGGTGCGGCAGCAATTCGTAGTCCAATTCATGCATTTTTGCCATCGTTTTCATCGACTTGTGACACGGTGCATTGTCTTGGTGAAACAGCACTTTTTTCTTCTTCAAATGGGGCCGCTTTTCAGCAATTTCATTCTTCAAACGCTTCAACAAGGCTATATAATAATCGCTGTTGATGGTCTGACTCTTTTCGAGGATATCAACGAATATTATACCGCGAGCATCCCAAAATACTGAGGCTATGCCAGGCCAGCTGATGTTTGTCCCTTTGGACGCTTTGGGCGGCTTTCACCGGTTGCATGGCACTCAGCAGTCTGCCGATTGGACTCCTGAGTGTCATGGTGGATCCATGTTTCATCTATTGTAATGTACCGACGCATAAACTTAAAACGACGCTTACAAATTTCCAAACAAGCCTTTGAATCATCGATTCGTTGTTGTGTTTGCTCCGGTGTGAGTAAACGCGGCACCCATTTGGAAAACATCTTTTTCATACCTAAATGTTCGTGTATTATGGTGTGTACACTGCCTGCTGATATCTTTAGGATGTCAGCTATCTCGAGTAACTTCACTTTGCGATCGCCCATAATAATTTTCAGTGTTTTTTCAACGTTTTCCGGAATAACAGCGTAATTTGGTCGTCCAGTAGATGGAATGTCATCGGTGTCTATACGACCACGTTTGAATTCGGCATACCAATAACAAATGGTTTTTTTTGATGGAGCAGAGTCCGAATAATATTTTTCAAGCCTTTCCTGGCATTTTTTCATTAAAAAGCAATGAAAAATCAACACACGAAATTGCTTTGAATTCATTTTTTTTTTGAAAACTCAAAAGTAGCATCACTTAAAGCACTGTAACTTGTAAACTAATGGTCGAATTGACATATAATTTTGACAATTAACCTAAAAAGGTTCACACTTTCGAAAAAAAATATTTATTTGGAGCCACCTATGTATTAGTCACACACATTATTGAACAAAGTTTACACATACATCATTATTTATATCCGTTTCCAATTCCATTCTTACCGATTTGTTAGTTAACTGTTGCAGCTGTCTTCCCTTCCTTTACGGTCTAAGCTATCTAAATTAGCTGATCTCATCCCTCAAGGCAAACTATTGCTATATTTGCTTGATAGCTTGATCCTGTTTTCCTTATAATCCACTATTCCTTACATCTTATAACGCCCTAGTTAATTCTCCTTGTATTGTCACAAATCTTGGCCTAACCAATGGAGATCCTGGCACCAACACAAAATTTAAGGAAATAGTTGAACATAATTGGTCGAATCATCTCTTCATCTTCACTGATGCATCGAAGCTCTCGAAGTAGGGCTGTGTTAGTGCAGCTTGTTGGATACCAAAATTAAACATTTATTTTACAATTTAAATGTCCGCCCGAATCATTCGTGTTCACAGGCGAGGCTGTTGCTTTGTTAGAAGCAG
The DNA here is from genome assembly GCA_018247715.1 of Heliconius burneyi. NCBI lineage: Eukaryota > Metazoa > Arthropoda > Insecta > Lepidoptera > Nymphalidae > Heliconius > Heliconius burneyi. Next base: position 8,604 of record DWGR01004644.1, read on the forward strand.
TCCTGTTTACACGTTCCCACAACTTTAAACAGACAAATATTTTTACCGACTCACTAAGCTGCTTAATAACCTTAAAGGGAAGTCCGTTTTATAGTAGATTGAGATCTTCAATTGTTTTAAGGATTCGTGAAGAACTGTACTCATGTCATCTAAAGGGATTGGATGTTACTTTCGTATGGATTCCAGGTCATTCTGGAATCAGTGGGAATGAATCTGCAGACTCCTGCGCTAAATTAGCTATACGGTGTGGCGCATTAAACCATTTCTCCAATTCCTCCCAAGACCTGATGTCCCTTGCGGATATACATCTGCATAAGTCCTGGAATAATTTCTGGAGTGAGTCAAAATCCCAAAAAGCTAAGTATTACGCCTTCATTCAACCTGATATTCCCAGACGACCTTGGTTTTATACTCAAAGACTTATTGAACGGAGGATTATAACAACAATATGTCGCTTGCGCCTCGGGCATGCTACTACTCCTGTACATCTGGCTAAGATCAGGGTCAGGGACCACTCATTGTGTGAATGTGGCCTGGACGACGGCTCCCCTTCCCACATCCTTTTCTCTTGTCCTAAGTTAACTCGTCCTTTATATGATGTTCTCCCTCATAAAGTCCCTCGTCCTATAAATGTTCAGTGTCTGTTAATGTTTGTGTTTAGTCCTTTATGTAAATTTTTATGTAAATATATTAAACATAACAAAATAAAACTTTAAACTAACATTGAACACGTGAAGGCTGTAATTATACTGGAGCTGTTTTTTCTTACATGTATAATATTATTGTGTATAGTTATATTTCTTTTACCGGTCAATTTCCGAACGAATTATTGTCGCTTATCCGCTCTTCTTGATTTTGCTAACCAAAATTAAAGTAAAAACCATTATCCTCCCAATATTTTTTAACTTCACGCTGCATTCCGCAAATTTGATATTTGCGATTTGTAGACACCGTTCCTCAAGCACCTACCAATTTCCAAAACATTGCGTGGTAAATAACGGAATCCAACGCCGTGCTTACTTTACCAGAGAATACATTAAATTTTAAAATAACTAGATGTGATTGAATTTCCAATTTAAATGTACTAATGTACTAACATTTAAATGTACTAGCAAAACATCCAACGCGAGTCCCGCGCGGCTCCAGATTATAGTGGGATTGAATTTGATTCAAATTTTAAATGAAATTGTATTATTTCTCTAAGTAAAAATGAAAAAACAACATACTTATGTTGTTTGAATACCACGACCGCTATTCTTTCATCACTTTCTCGACATGCCGAAACCATTGTGCACATTCTTCAACATTTTGCGAATTCGGCCCGTATTCCTACGAAGATATCGCATCTCCAAATCATTTATCTTTATTTCATTCCTTTTCTATAATACCTGGTGTCGAAGCAAAGTGCGGCGTTTAGTTCTGCTACTCAACACGCAATGCCTCCAGAATTCGGTAGAAAGTGGGAAACGGAGTGCTGTGTGCAGAATACAGCGTGAAGCTGATATTTTTCTATGTAACCACGTTTCGCCGCCTACGTTATACGACAATAACAACTTCGGCACCAGCACTGAATTGTTTACGCCAAACGAGCAATTGTTCTCCATTTATATTTAATTGAGTTTTATTTTCAAGGTACGGCGCAGGGATCCGCCACTCAGCAGCAGGTTCTATCTGCCGATACTGCTACTTACGTTATATAGCGTGAACTGTTTACTTGGCCTGATTAAAGTATGAGCTAGAGCGCGCGTTAACGTCTCACTACACATGAAAATTGCGTGGTTTTTAAATTATACGAGTTTCTATTTATACTACAGCGAAAACCATACATTGCTCTGGTTTATTTATATTTAAAATACTTCAATCCTGTTGCTGAATTTCAGGAATGGTTTTTAAAATTATTATATTTCCTTATCAGCAAGAAAAATAAAAAATATATCTTTCCAGAAAAACTCGTGTGTTCTGATTTGCTCCGAAACTATTAATTGAAAGACTAAGATATAATAAGATCTTTGATTTTTACCATTATTACACATTTTAAATATAAGTATGTTATATAACCAGATTTATCGTTTTTAATATCCATTTGCGTTTTTGGAAACTCGACGTTGCGAACACTTTGCAATAGTCCGTAGTCACAGATAGACTGAGGTGGTACTTATATGTCAATTGACATTATTATCAAACAATCCACCGCAAACGTTTTTCCTGGATTCTTGTTGAATCCAGGAAAAACAAGAAATGTGGAACAAGAACGGTGTTTTTTTTAAAACGATTATTTTATTATTTATTTTGTTTGAAAAAATAACTTTTTCATTTTTGGGAATTATTTTTTTTCTGAATTATATTAGGCTTTTATAGAGTAGTTAAAACTGTGGTTTCA